>JAOTQM010000117.1:6920000-7103302 GCA_026939265.1 Oreonectes daqikongensis | reverse complement strand
TGTTACTCCGTGTTGGGATGAGCTCATGTACAGCTGCAGCAGTCATGTTTTATAGATGGAAACATTTTCCTCTATTTATATGAGTCCAGTAGCTGAATTTGTCGGGGGGCAAAAGCAGCCCATCTTATTATAATGAAAAGAAGACAATGTGAACTTTGAGGAGTTCAAGAGGTTAAATATGAAGGAATTCTCTCTCTCACTTCTTACATCTTGGAATATTGCGACCTGTCGCTACAGTATCTGCTTCCATTCTTGGTTTGTGGTGGAACTAAATTTGGTCTGTCTTCTCTCAGTGGGGTGTGGAAAGGGAACTTCTGTTCTCGGTTAGTTCAAGACTGGGTGGTAGTATGTTTTCCCTTATATAGCTTTTAGGACCAACATTTTTTTAAGGTGTCACTGTCTTAGAATAAACATTTCATTGTTGATTCCACAGGGTACAATATAAAATTGGACATTTGTTTAAATGATTGTGGCTTTTGAAATGGCTTCAGTACTCACAGTCACTTGTGCTGGTAGAGTAGCAGGATGCTAGGAAATGTTTAACTCAGTAAATGCCTTTGTCCTGTGGAATTTGCTCATTTTCTTAGTCCTTAATATTCTTTTGATTCAGCTATATTGTATGTGTTTTGTGCATGGATGAACACAGTAGCCTCAAAAACCAGCTGGTCCCAAGAGATGATGTCAGTTCCATTTAAGTTCTCACAGATGTTGAAAAGTGACCACAGGTGCAGTTCATCACATGACCTATAGGAATTTTCCGCTAAAGCCTCAAAATAAGCAGATACGTTTGGCCATAACTTTGAAAGATTTATCTAGTTTTATCGCAATTCTAATTTATAAATGAAATGTCTTGTTTATGTCAAAATTGATCTTATTCAATGGTAACATTTTACAAATAGGTTGTATTTGTTACATTAGTTAATGCAAAATGAACTAACATAAATAATTGTGTTATCAATAACTAAAAAAAAACTATATTGTTAACTCTTGTTAACTAATGATTTCACTAACTTTAAATAAATATAAATACAAAATTTTGTTGCTGTCCTTCCGAAAGATTGAATGTCCCAATTCCCTGTTTTTCAAAGAATGGAAAAAACATTGTACTTTTTAAATTATTAAATACTGTGTTTTTAAAGTTGACAAGCACTTTTTAACGGGTAAATATTTGCAAAAACCCTGTGCAAACATAGAGGGTGATTAAAAATAATGGTTTATGGCAAAAATCAAAATGACGAAATATGGAGATACAAGGTTTCTGGAGGACAGTAAATATATACATAAATAAATACAAATACAACCTTATTGTGAAATGTTACCCTTTTAATGCAGGTAATTCAAATCTAGAAATTGTGATAATTGAATTGTGAAATTTGACTTGAACTAAAGCCATTTCCTACATGTATTTTTCAGTGAATGTAACAGCAACAGGGACTCAGTCCTGTCATACACAAGTGTCCGGAGCAACAGTTCTTACCTGGGCAGTGATGAGATGGGCTCAGGTAACTGTCCTCTGTCTCATGTCATAAGAGTTTTGACAGCAATAATTGTTTTTCATGAAAGAAAATAATCCTTTATGTGGTTTTCCAGGAGACGAGCTGCCATGTGACATGCAGATTCCTCTAGACAAGCAAGATAAACTGCACGGATGTTTGGAACATCTTTTCAATCAAGTACATTGATTTATTTCCCTCATAAATGTGTTTTAGTTTTTCCCAATTCAAAGTTAATATTCACTTTCTAACCCATTAGTTTAAGCTTCTATTTATGTTCTTTATCTATGTGTTCAATCTTGTCTTTCTCTCCCACAGTAAAGTTTATCACATTAACCCTTATCTTTCCATTTCTTTGACCACCGCTATGACCTCTAAACCTTTGCCCCTTGCTCTCTTTGAATCTATCGCCTTTCAAAGGGCAACAGATTCTGACCCCCTATCCATTTCTCCTCAAGCCCAGATATCAATAATGGCTCTTTAATGCAGTGTAGACAGGTTGCATGTGGACAGACCGAAACCAGCAGGCCTGGATTAGTGAGAGCTTGTACGCTACGGTATCTTCTATTAGCGCAGGATGTGTGTGCTGATAGGTGTAACCATGCTTGTTTCATTTTCAGGTCGACTCCATCAACAGTCTTCTGAAGGGCTCTGTCATGAGCAAAGCTTGCGAGGAAACCAAGCATTTTCACACCGACCACAGTCAGCCAGGTAACGCCCGGTCGGGTGTGCACGCGTGCTGTGTTTGAATGCGGGCTATGTTTGGAAACTCTTGAGGGATGTGTGTCAGAAGTGTTCAGGTTGTCCGTTAAAGGGCGTGTGTGTGTTTCTGTTTGCGTATGTTAGCACCTCGGCACACAAGGATACCAAACTAGTATTTCCTGAGTGCTTTATGTATTTTTGGAGTGTATATACTGTAATTAGCCCATGTATTCGCTACGTGTGACACCTTCAGACCTTTTTAAGTGTTTAACACTTTGCAGACTGCACACTTTTGAGACTCTCACACTTATCTTTATATTTCAACAGAGTTTCGACACACGGACGACTGGACTGTGCGCTGGAGGTGCGTCTTGCACAAGAATATCCAAGAGGACCCTTGGAACCTACCCATTTCAATCAAATCTCTAGTGAACAGTCTTCATCGCTTTGTAGAAGGTATGTTCAATCCTACAGTAAATGATGTTTGCAGACAGCATTAAGTCAAACTTGACCCTTTAAAATTTTGGAATACAGTCTGCATTGCTAGTTTTGTTAAGTGTGATTTATTAATGCATAATGTCGTGTACAAGCAGAAACCTCATATCACAAATGAAGTTTATCTTTTTATAAGTCTAATAACTTGCTCCGCCTCTCCATACAACATTTATTTTTGTCTAATGTCTCCTAACCTATTAAGTAAATAGCAATTTTTGTTTGTTGAATATTTTGACACCGTAAAATGATTTAAAATTGCAATACATTTGTATTTTTCTACATGTATATTAATGGAATGTGCTGTGCTCTGTGTTGTTTTTATATCTGTTTGTAACTGTGTTTCAGATGGAAGGAGTCAGCTCTTGTTGGCGTTGCTTAAATGCACAGGTTAGTTACACCTGGAAGATGTATGGTTTGTTAGATACAACTATTAGAAAATCTGGGGGTGCCAAAAAATTAACATTTTATGAAATCGCCTTTAAAGTTGTTAATCAACTTTAGAATAGATGAATAGATGAACCTGAAAGCTTTACATAGATACCAAACTTGAGTGGGTCATTCCCAAAGAGCGGGCAGCAGCGAGAGTAGTTTGTAAACAAGTTTCTGACCAATTTTTGCGATTTTGCTGCATCCACTCACAAAAATAAAGTTTTGATAGATTTACGGTAGGAAATATCTTCATGGGACATGATCTTTACTTAATATCCTAATGATTTTTGGCATAAAAGAAAAATCTATCATTTTGACCCATACCATGTATTTGTTGGCAATTGCTACAAATATACCTGTGCTACTTATGACTGGTTTTGTGGTGCATGGTCACATATCATCATCTCTGAGATTTTCCGAAGAAGAATACCTCAGTTTAAATACAACATGTGTGAGGGTTGACCCAAACCCAACTACTGTTCTGGACTCTCCTGTGTTCTAAAATGAAGGAGTGTTTTATTGGAATTCTGTAGCTGGAAGTGAAGGAGTACAGTATATACTTGTGTGTGCCGAGTTGGAGTAGGGTGTGGCTGTTTGCGAGATGCTGAAGGAGCAGTAGACAGAGATTAAGTGAGAATGGAGAGAGTGAGTTTGTCCCGGGGGGTCTGTGGTGGGAGACATATGGAAGCTGTTGAGCGTTTGCTTTGGAATCCGATCTAGAGCCCTGCTTCACACAGACACCCATTCCCACCCATAGCTCCACTGAAGCCCACCATCTGCTTAACCTATTACACAATCTAAGCGTGACTTACATTGGGTTTAAAATATTTGGCATTCCTCTGTAACTGATGGGATATGTGTGAATGTAGATTAGAACAGTAAATGAGTCTGTATTAGCAGTTTGCTGAATGAAACTAATACATCAGATGATGTTGTTACACATCTTAATCATATTGTTTTTTTCCTGAACCCTTCCGTCACAGACACAGAACTCCAGTTGCGGCGAGATGCTATATTCTGTCAAGCCCTGGTGGGGGCGATGTGCGCGTTGGCTGAGCAGCTTGTCAACGCCCTGAACCTGCGTTTCAACAATAACGGAGAGTACGAGGAGGACAGTAAAGAGGTCAGCCGAAAGTGGCTAGAGCAGATCTCCAACATCGGAGTGCTCTTTAACTTCCAGTCCATGCTCTCTCCACACCTGGTAAGACTGTCAGACATTTAGCGTCCTGTGCATTCTCTGGTATTCAAATCTATTGCCTTGGTGTTGCTAGCTTCATGTTATACCAGAACCACTGCTAGTGTAAAGGTTTCAATGAATTGCTGGCCTAAAAATGATACACAAGAAAGCCATTAAAAGTGCTAGTGTAACGTTATCATATCCAAACCCAAACTGTGGGTCTGCATTCTTGGAATTTTATCTCATGCTGGTGACGTAAAGACTAAACCCAAACTATCACATGCTAGACGCCACTGAATTCCATATAACCTCAAGGGTTTCTACACAAAAGTTTCAGTTCTTTACTTTACATAGACTTTATATTGTCACTTAGTAATCTCAAAGAAGAACTCAACAACTGTTTAATTCAACAGAAACAAGAGAGAATCATGCTGGAAGACACAAAAGCAGCTCTGCAGGATCTGGAGAAAGTCACCGTGCTGTTCCGCCCGCTGGAGAACGAGTGTCTCGTTCCAAGTATGACAGCACATACATTAACACATGGAGGAATGCTGTCAATCACAGTCTGAACTGTACATGTGTGTAAAGCTTTAAAACCGGAGGGTGTGGTTTTCCACAGAAAAGTGACAGAAATATACATTTTACAAATGCAAGGGATGCTGTAAGCCATTAATGCCCTCCAGCAACAATAACCAAAAATTCCATAAATAGAATTCAATCCAGAGTCACTCCCTTTTGTAATAAAATATTTCACTAAAAATTACAGGCCAAAACTGTCATCCGTTTATAGCATCACCCCTCCCCACACACACACACACACACACACACACACACACACATTTCCCCTCTCAGCACAAACACACACACACACACACCCTCCAGATGTCCTCTCTGGGAATGTCAGCACAGTTAGAAGTGATAGGAGTCTTATCTGAGCTCTTCTGCTTTGTTTCGAGTAAATCAGAGGAAGGATTTCCAGCTTTGTGGTGTTTTTTCAGAGGTGTTTTTGTTGCAAGGTCATCCGAGGCAATCTCTGTGTAGTACAAATGTAAACAGCTCAGCTGCTTTCCTTTATTCACACATCTGCAAGGTCCCATTGAGTTTACTACATCTCAAAGTGAATTGAGTCAATGTGAGCGAAACATGCAGGTGCACAAACTTGTAAATCAACAACAGAGGGGTCAAAATACTGAAATAAATATGAAGTCAATGAGCGTGTGCTTAATGTCTCGTATTGGATCTTCTCTTTCACAGACACATCAGTGCATTATCAGGTTGAAGGTAATCGGCAGGCCATCAGGGTGACCATGTTTTTGGACAGGTGTCAGTTCAGCGAGCTGCCAACTCGACTGCAGAACGGAGGCTCTCTGAAACTACAGGCTGTTCTTTTCACAAGAGGTGCGAACATGCAGAAACACTGGATCCTGTTAGCATCATAAACTAGTGTTTGGTTACCAATATTCTTAAAAATATATTTTGTGTTCATACAAGTTTGGAATGATATGAGGGAGAGTAAATGATTGCAGATTCTTTATTTTTTGGGTGAACTATCTTTTTGACTATAAAGGCAGTGTATTAAAAAGGATTGCATCAAAAGATTGGTTCATCCAATAAAAAACGCATTATTAACTCATCAAAGTCCAAATACTATTACTGTGAAACAAGACTCATCAGACATCCGTGTTTTCCGATCTTATTGACTGCATAGTCAATGTATTACGTACCACTGTAATAGAGAGTGTGTATGTATTAGTACAAATGATCATAATTTGCTCCTTTAGAGATATTTAAGTGCTTTCTGTTGCCCTTTAGCGCCATCTAGTGGTCATTAGAAATCACTACAAAGTGCATAAAAAGTATAAGTTCTGCATTTTTAACTTTTATTAGGGATGGAGAAACCAGAAGGTGTGTTATCTCAGGATTTTGTTTCCATGGAAGAGTTTCAACAGCGCACAAATGCTCTGTCACTGGAAAAGGTCAAAAGTTATTACCGCAAACTCAGGTAAAGCTTTCCTCAATTTCCTGTTAAAAGAGATCCTGTTAAATATGCATTAATGTGCACATTCTGTCTGTGTATTGTGTATATTCTAACTCGGAAACATCTTTACTGTTATTTTTAGGGCTTTTTATTTGGAGAAGTCAAATTCAGACTCAAATTCCACTGCCATGAAAATTGACCAGGTTGGTAGAGAGAGAACCCTGTTCACTTTGTCTCTGTATGTTTTTATACATTTCTCTTTAAGTTAACAAGAACACAGTCAAAATTCAGAAATTAATATCTGACGGTCTTCAGTTTGATTAACAAGCGTACATTTACCCGCAGCTTCTCCGGCCGCTTAACACCTTGGATGACCTCTGTCGGCTCATGCAGACGTATATGAACGTTAAAGCCAGTTCTGCAGGTCAACCCTCAGGTGTCAGCGTTCTGCAGGTCTCCTCTGAGCTCTGCAGTCGTCTGGGGGCGTGTCACATCACCATGTGTGCCACTGGAATGCAGAGGTATCAGTGGAGAAACTAAATAAATGTTGCCCTAGATCTGCTATAGTCGATCTTAAAACCGCAGATAAATATAAACTCTTAACTCAAACCCCAGTCTAAAATATTTGAATACATTTTTTAATACTTTTAATGCTGGGGTACCTATGAGGAATATGTTATTTTATATATGTATTATATACAGATGCCTTGAGGGTTGCGGATCCCCTGTTGAAGACTCAGGATCTAGTTTTTCAGTTTTTATTTAGACCGTTTTTCTACTGTGCAGGTGTACTCTGACTGTATCACTGGAGCAGGCTGTTACTCTGGCCAGAAACCACGGCCTCATGCCCCGCTGCCTCATGCAAACCATGGACATCATGCGAAAACAGGTACATGACACACAACCGTAGACTAATGTCATCAATACTGGAAATGTCATTAGTTAATGTTATGAGTAGGGTTAAACATTTATATTACAAATATGTGCAATATAACTGCATATATGAAACAAATAACAACAAACCAGTAGAACATAGACAATATTCTGCTGAAAATAGTAAGCATGAATTGTAATAAGAAAGCTCAAATCTGTGCTGTTATGCCTGATAAACTTCAACCTTTTCTCCACAGGGCACCAGAGTGGAGATCTCTGCCAAAAATCTCAGAGTAATGGACCAGATGCCCCCTTTCGCTCCCAGGTGTTACTTTCACTTCTGTGCAGTTCTGCTCTTTAAAGACCCCTTTGGAAATCTGTGTTAAATGAATATGGTGCATAAATATTCTAACAAAGCTCTTTTTAATTTCTCCGCAGGCTCTTCAGGTTGTGTTTACCACCCTCTGATGGGGATCTTTGAATTCGAGACATCTGTCCCTCAGACCATCTGGTTGCTGAGAGATATCAAGACTGGCATAAAGAGCTCTTATTCATTACAAACCTGTCTCGCTCCTGACCAGCCTCATCCAGAGAGGTCTGGCTCAGGTCAGAGAAAAGACAACAGCCCGGCCATCTTTATCTGCTGCTCTGGCAGATGAGACAATCGCTAATGCTAACTATGCTAATCTCGGCTAGCAGTGTCTGCCCACATTTCTACATTGTTGGAGTTCCTCCCAGCGCATCTGGACTGCATGTCAGAGAACACGAATCGCTCGGTCCTCCTGCAAAGGCTATATTGTTTCTTACTCTGCCTTTGACTGCAATCTGAGTTGGCGAGGAGGTGGGTCCGGTTTGGTCTGTAGATGGTGGGATTCCGTTCAGAAAGGTGGTGATTATGTGCAATTACTGTAGCTTAGCATGAGTGTGTGCGCACTATGTGACGGGAGGTGGCGTTCTCACACAGAGAGCTTATGTTTCTCTCACTTATCAGGTATTATGACAGTACTGAAATCATTCCAGATATGGACCAGTTTGAGGCTGTTTTAAATTTTTAAATTCTGTTTTATTTCTTATCCGTCCTAGGTTTTATTATTCTGTTTGATGACATGGTTTTATTATAACGTTCACTCCACTTCTCATTTATTGAAGGATAACAAGGAATCCGGTGGAAGGCGCTTGGCTTCTCAAGATATAAATAAGCCTGCGTACAAGATGCAAAACATTTAACTGTCATCGTAGTGTTGATATTGAAGAAGTTGTTTATCGATCAACAAAGGTTGATTAACTGAAAGAATACCCGTGTCCCTGGTGTATAGCACTTTTAAACAGGAGTCAATGCTGTGTTCCAATGCGTGACTGTTCTAGGGAGTCCCATAGAAAAGCACAATAAACCACTTGTGTTGTTCTTCAGTGTTTGTGAAACATACTGCACACGTAGAGAATAGAGCACATGCAAACATTGAAACATGGGAACATTGAAAATGAGTAGATCTAGTAGAATTGTATTATATGTATGTATCAGAGGGATACGCAGACGCTCTTTGGGAACAGCAGTGCTATAATTTAAAGAGTATTAATAATGTTAAAACAAACAATATAATATTGTACATCTTTCATTTTGTATACTTAGTGTATATTTGGATATAGGAAACTTTATTGTGCTTTTACATAACATGTTCAATATTTAAATTTCTAACTGCGGTCAGTAACCGAGAAGGCCTGGAAATTTAACAGTATACCTGGACTAGTTCAGCTAGTTTGTACAGTATTTGCAATGGGCTAATGCGCTATATTTGTAAGTCTACATTTTTTAATATATTGTTATGTATGTGATCATTATTGTTCTTAACATGCTTTATTGACTCATCATGTTACATGGAGGTGAGTAAATGTAACAATCTTGTCATTGTATATGGCATCATGTAAGTAAATCTCATTTACAAGTTTGCTTGCATTTTAGCTTAGCCCATCTCTCGCATATTAGCATGACGGTTAGAAGCTGCGAATTAAGGCCACATTGTAGTTTTACATGTTATAACTATAATAGATTAGAAAAGTAATACTTGAATTGATGCTAAATTTGTGTTCATCCTAAACTGTCTATCCAACTTGAAGGCTAGTGCTAGTAATACGCATTATACTTCATTGGTCTTAAAGGTTTTTATTTGATCCTCAGATCAAACGTGTTAAAACTGGAGGCAATTCTAACTTGTGTTTAATGAACGAATTTGTGTTTATTGTATGTTTCGAAGGTCTTAATTGTTGCTAGTTATATACAACGCTTTATAATGCCCACATGAAACTATCATGATAATCCTCTAGTAAAACCCAAAGACAGAGCATTAGTATGTTCCTATCACTGTATGTTGAAATCTCAGGTTTTTGCTTTATCTTGGTCCATTATTGTGCGCTTCTAATCCCCTTTCAAAAGCTGTCATCAGAACTGCAAAACGTAACTTCACTAATATGTCAACTGAAACATGTTTTTTTTCCTGACCTAGTGGTATTAAGTTCATAGTTGCCAATTTTCTGCCTCAACTTCAAGTGTACTTTTAGCTCAAAGAGCAGAAAATATATTTAATGGTGCTTATAAATCAAGCCTTTCTATTGCAGGGCTTCAAGTTTGTTAGTGTTTACCTGTTGTTGTTTTTTTTCTTTCTTTTTTTTACAGTTTAAAATTACTTTTTTAATCTCTCAGACTCAGATTGTTTTTATTATACAGTATAAACAGTTTAATCAAAAACTCACTGGTGGAGTTATGGAGTAGACAGAACCTTTACTTTATAGCTTAACTTATCATATTTTATAATGCTTGAGTCTCATCATGTCCTTACTGCTGTACTGAATTGCAAAACTGTTCTTTTTTTAATGCATTAAATGGATCTCAAACGCTTGCTGGTTATGTTAGCACATACAGGTGTTTTAACTCAATGTAGAATTAAAAGAATTGTGATAAGTTTCCCTTTTTGAGGTTATGTAATATTAGCCATTTATCTTTATATAGTAAATAAAGTAAATCCAGGGGCCTGGAGCCTTTGTCTCCTAACAGGTTGAAAAATAGTCATGTAGCCCAAGACTCAACGTGCTTGCCCTTCTGTGAAAAAGTAAAAATGCAGCCCAATAACAGTATGGTTTAATAGCACCTTTCAGTTTGACTGGAGTAATCTTTAAAGCTCTGTTATTTCTCTGTGCTGTATGAAATGCATTGCTAATATCAAACAAACAAAATAAAATCTGTTTAAGTTATTTCTGATCTGTCATTGATAGAAATGGAAAGCACATAGGCCTCGTGCATCACACCCCAATATTTTTATTCCACTGTTTTAGCAAAACTATTTTTTGTTTCTTGTAATGGCATGTTAATTTGTCTGTCTAAAATAAAATCTTCGAGAAATACTACAGGGAAAATCAACCTAACCCTTATTTTACTTGGCAACAATCGTCAAATTAGTCTACGTCACAGAAATAAAGCCCCTGTGTGCGGTTTGGGGGCGACCAAAGTTCCTTGTGCTTTTTATGCAAGTGATTTTATAGATTTTTTTAAATCGTCTACTACTTGTAATAATGTAATATTGCAGAAAAGAAAACAATATCGTCTGATTGTTGAAACAGCCCTTGAAAGATAGCCGGAAGACGTAAAGATAAAGGACTACCCATTGCAGTTTCGCCTTTGCGTTTCATTGAGTAAACCGCCGCACTACAGAACACACCCCGGTTCGGCAATGTCTGCCCACTTTACACACTCGTTTGGATCTCTTAAACTGTAAGTATGGTGAAGAAATCTGCCAACGGTGAAGTTTATCACCCCCCGGCAGGGGAGAAGAAATTGAAAGTGGGCTTTGTCGGGCTGGACACCGGCGCTGCGGAGACGAGCCGAGACGGGGCACTTCTCATCGCCGGTTCCGAGAGCACAAAGCGGGGCAGCATCCTGTGCAGACAGAGGTCCAGCCTCTCCAGGGGAAGCAAAGCTCACAAACGAAACGCGCGCTATCGGAGACTGCAAAATTTCCTTTACAATGCGCTGGAAAGACCCCGCGGCTGGGCTTTCATTTACCACGCTTATGTGTGAGTATTTGCTCCGTGATTCGCATTTCTGCTCGTATTGTCAGGTAGGATCTGACCACCTTAAGAGATACAGATGCTGCCGCGATGCTACGCCCAGAATGCTGAAAGTTTGAGGTTTTGTCGGCCTGCCTGCAGCTTTTTGTCGCAGAGCGCCACTCGAGCAATACTCAACATTTTTTCTTTTCGAAGTTTTGTTTCATTTTTCTGAATCGTCAAGGAAATGTATGTTCTTAACGATAATTCCCTTTTTGTGTAGCCTATCGATATCTCTTACGAAAATTATCAATGGTTTGACTGACTTTAGTGTTTTGTAGTAAAACAACAGTACCTCTCATTTATGGTCTCACCACGACAACCATAGTTGTACCGTAGTATTTAAAGTAGGCTAAATCTATGGTAATTCAAATGATAATCAATTTGACAAAACCATGGTTTCTACACTTTCACGGTTGTAATAAAACAATGGTTTTACTATAACAGAACGTCAAATTACATATACATTTGTTTTCAAAATCTGCATATATTAACTTATATATATTAGAATAAATGACAACCTGAGAGGTTAAAAAATGATTCACAGGTTGTTGATCATGTATACTGTAGGCCTAGTATGTAGTATGTGAGTAAAGCTCTAAGTAGCCTACACAGTGTCGAGTTTCATTTCAGCACCGGTCAGCTCCTGTAACGTCACAGTTTCTGTAAAGCGCTTGTGAGTGGAAAAGCAACACATTCCTAAACTAAACATATTTCTATTATAATTTTCTTAAAATTAAATTTCGGTTATGCAAGTTGTACAGTCTTTTAAAACGAACTGTGTTGTGTGCAGGTTAATTGTTTAACCACAATGCAACGTCACCATTCATCTGTATACTGTATCTACACGTATACTCGCGCACTTTTTATATTGTGTTAACTCGATTTCTTTTCTAACGACGCTGTGAATTCTTACTGAGGGATGTTTCTTTTTGCTCTGTTTTGCATCTCCTAATATCCTGCCGTGCTGTGTTACAAAGGTGGATGATTTAGTGAGAGATTGGGCCACAGTGTCAGTTCTTCTGTGGCCCTTTAGCCTAGAAACTGAGAGAATGAAAGCTGGAGAAATTTCACTGACAGAGCATCCAGAGTGCTCCATTACACCAAATGTTTTCGGCACCAGTTCATCTCTTAAGCTCTGAAACCATCTGTCATGATGGTGCATCATAACCACACATCACATCTGCTGGAATATGAGCCCTCTAATTCGATTGGACTCCTGCTGGGTGGTTGTAAATGCTCGACCCGCTCTGCTTTATATGTAACTTCCATGCAGTATTTTCGGTTCAGCCCGAGATATAAGCGTTGGTTCTGAAAATAAATTATTTATATGACGGCACACTTATTTGACTATATCTAGGGTCTGCACTCACACACGCTCTCAGTGGAGTGCAGTGTGCTGACTTTGGCCTCTTTCTCCTAAGTGTTTTTTTCCTCTTTCATGAGCATTAAATGCAGTGATAGCGTTTTGTGTGCTGTACAGACTCAGCTAATCCTTTCTAAGGCTTAAGGAAAAGTGTATGAGGAGATATTTAGCGGTTGTGAACAGGGGAGGCTTTGATATGTGATACCAGTGTTTTGTTGTGCATGTGTGTATTTGGGTGTGTAAGTGGGCATTGTGCATGCTGCAGAGGTGAAAGCATCCAAAACTACTGAAAACCAGACAGTCGTTGGAAGCTAATGTACAGTATGAATAAAACGGTATACATTTCAGATATTCGTATATATATTTTGTTATCCAATGCAATGTATACATTCTCAAATTCCGATATATCTGGTGCCCTTTAAAGAAAATCATTGTCTGTCATTAGTTTATTTCAGACTCTAACTTTGAGGGAATTGTCCTAATGGAGTGAATGGGTTAAATCGATTAGTCCTTATTTATTGCTGAGTCAAAGAATGTGTCCTTGTTGTTTTCCATTGATAGATCCGTACAGCCTCCTCAGCCTTACAATTTCCAGATTAATCTGTCGGCATTGCCAGGGCTGAGACTGACCTGCCAAGAAGAGAATGAGGGCTAAACTTTGGTTTGGTTTTGTGTCTATACATCTGAGTGTTACAGCTCCTTTGTTAAACTCAAAATCTCATTTAATTTTGTTATTTTGCACTTGTTTTGGTACCCAGCTGGCACTATTACAGTTTAGATCTGATGATCTTAACTCATTTGCATGTTGCAGTAAGTGATTAGCATTAGATGAGTAAGAACTTGCATTCAGATGCTTCTGAAATGTCACAATTTTCCCAGTGTAGCTCTTTTATTGTCAGTGTATGTGAATGCAGGATGTGAAAACCTTTATGAAATCTAAATCTGAAATATAAAAGGTGGGCATTTATTTTTCATAATGCAACACATTATATAAGTTCCTGTAAGTGTAGTCACTATTTCAGGAATTACTCAGCCATGACTAATGTCACCGTTTCTTAGATTTCCTGTCAGAAGTCTCATTTGAATGGGTTTACTCACCATTGACTTGCTAATGCAACTTTTATTTGTTCAGCCGTGGTCTCATTTCCTTCAGGCCGGTCTGTTTTACTGATCGCCTCCTTTTGGATTATTGCATATTAGCAGATTAACCTTTATGATATTTAATATTAATATTAATAACAGGGGCATGAATTACATAAAAAATCATTTACCAGATCATACAAGTGTCGTTTTTTTAAACAATGTGATGGGAGGGTGTTCAGCACTCATCTGAGGTTTCTCATTATTCATTTCTGATGTACTAAAAGCAAGTAGCATTTCCATTATTTCATTTTTCTTAAAAGTCTGTCTAAATGAGAAATGGGTTCTTTTTCTGGTCTTTATAAGGTATATTAAACAACACAATACTAATGTTTTATATGTATTTTAGGATCAGTTTTTGCATTGCTGCATTCCTGAGGTTTGCTTCTGTAGAAGTTTAACAGACTCTAGACAGTATAGGTGCAGTAATATACACATCAGTTTAACGTAAATTTTATCTATTCAAAACTTTTCCTAAATGTTTTTTGTCTTGCCGAATATACACTGTGCATACTAGTCAGACTTTCAGCTATTTTAGTTTTATTGCATTCTCTCTCTCTCTCTCTCTCTCTCTCTCTCTCTCTCTCTCTCTCTCTCTCTCTCTCTCTCTCTCTCTCTCTCTCTCTCTCTCTCTCTCTCTCTCTCTCTCTCTCTCTCTCTCTCTCTCTCTCTCTCTCGCTCTCTCTCGCTCTCTCTCCAGGGATTTATATCTGCATTAAAGAAGAGTGTCAGAGTCTCAGAGGATTCTTGCCTTTGATTATTTCCACTAAGCTAAAGCAAAGTTCCAAGAGAGGCCAATTCCAATTAACTCAATGTCCATGAATATGCATTGACCTGTCCAAAACAAATGAATGTAAATAAATAACGTCTGTGCGTGGGTATCAGACTTGAGATGGCAAACGTTTTTTACGCTTATTCAGAGAAAGAATCTGCCAGCAGTCGTTCTATAAAATCACATTCTTCTCTGCTATATTACAAATAATCGATTCGCCATTTGCCTTCCTTTCAGGTTTCTGTTGGTGTTTTCCTGCCTCGTTCTGTCAGTGTTTGCTACGATTAAGGAATTCAAGAAGAGTTCTGAGAGTGCCTTGTACATCCTGGTTCGTATCTAAACCTTCCTGAACTTGATCCACAGGACTGATTGAATCAGACATCTCAGAATTGCTTACTGTATGTGCACATTGTACACTATAGATCACAGTAGATCTTGTGCCACATTCTATCAAATTGTGATGGGTAGGAAATGTCCGGCGGTGATGTTGATTGCTGTGAACATGACACTTTATAGATCTGTTTGGGTTAGTGTTTGTAACATAAGACAGCAAGGACACATGGTCCACTTTTTACACAAAAAACTGTAAAGATTGCACAGGTGGGTTTATTTATGAACATACAGTATACTGGGGATAAAACCCATCAGATGTCACAAATAGTTTTCTCAATATAGAATTGGTCCCCTTTGTACTGTATATAAAAATATACATCATTAATACTTGTAGTTACATCCTAATTACAATAAAACCGATTACAATTATTGGGTATTATATTAAGTTAAATTATCACGTGGACTCCAATAGAATATGTTGATAAGTCTTATTGAAGTGTTTTTCTGTCTTTCCAGGAAATTGTGACAATCGTGGTGTTTGGTGTGGAGTATATAGTGCGGATCTGGGCAGCAGGATGCTGCTGTCGCTACAGAGGATGGAGAGGAAGACTGAGATTTGCACGCAAACCTTTCAGTATCATCGGTTAGAGAAACATCTTTTATGTCCTCTTGAATGCATTATGCATTTGACGACAACTGTCACATCTATCTCCTTTTTCTTTCTGTGTTCTGAAATATAACCCAAACCACTGTTCCCATCCTCTTATGCTAAGAGATTTGAAACATTTCCTGCCTAATGTTGTGAAGCGTATCTTTCATCTTGGGATTTAATCTTCTGCGTTGTTCTGCAGACATCATGGTCCTGTTTGCCTCTGTGTCTGTGCTGGCCGCTGGCTCGCAGGGAAACGTTTTTGCTACCTCAGCAATTCGGAGTTTGAGGTTTCTTCAGATCCTTCGGATGTTGCGGATGGACCGGCGCGCTGGCACGTGGAAGCTGCTGGGATCTGTGGTGTATGCTCACAGCAAGGTCACCTGCTTTTCTGCCATAAGTTTCCAGCCATTAATAATTTCACTGTTTATGCTAAACATGAAAATGGAAGTCACAGGCAATCAAAACCCATTTAAAGAACAAAATTGTCCCTATGCATATGTATGTACGAATGTTTATGAACGTGCGAGCTGACTGGGTGGTAACAGTGGACAGAGATTGCAGAAGTACATGTTAAGTAGGTTACTGGGTGTGCATTTTTCACTAAATGCAGGTCAGCGGGAAGCAATTCAGCTTTTATTACTTGGAAAACTGTATCGCTCCATTTAGCTTGCTGCTTTTATGAGACTTTATTGAAGACTGCTTTTTGCGTTGCTAAAATTGAAGCAGGAAGTTGGACTGATCCATATTCAGCTAAAAATGACAATTCTGTCATCATTTACTCACCCTCTTATCATTTCAAACGAGTATGAGTTTGTTTCTTCTGTGGAACACAAAAGAAGATAGTTTGAAGAATGTTGTTAACAGAATATAATTGGTCCTTATAATAGAAGTGAAAGGGGAACCAACGGTTTTCGTTCACCAACATTCTTCAAAATATCTTCTTTTGTGTTTTGAAGAAGAAAGAAACTCATACTGGTTTTAAATGAAAGGAGGATGAGTAAATGATGTCTGAATGTTCATTTTGGGGTGACTGTCACTTTAAATCAAATAGACATGGACTTTAAATTGATGTTGATGTATCCTGGTCTTAAATGCTGATCACTGATTTATTCTTAACAGTTACAGTTACAGTTAAGTTACAGTTACAGTAAGTAACAGTTACAGTTATCAATGTGCAGTGATAGCAACAGTATTCATTATGATTAACACATTTTTCTCGTTTTCTTAATGTTTTCAATTCTGAAATACAGGAACTCATTACAGCATGGTATATTGGGTTCCTGTGTCTCATACTGGCATCTTTCTTGGTGTACTCGGTGGAGAAAGATGACAATGCAGCGATGTTCGAGACGTATGCAGATGCCCTCTGGTGGGGGCTGGTAGGTGCTACAGCCTCACCCAAACCCACAGAATCGAATCCGATGAAATGAAATACAGCATACTGACAAGAGATGCTGTTCAAACAGTATTCAGAGATCCATTTCACCAACTAGACCTGTGCCATGAAACGACTGCCAGCTCCTCTATATATAATCTAATAATGTCTAATACGCCTAGATATACTAAAAAAAGCAAGAAATACTTAAAGCAAAAAAATTTCAGTGATATTCGTACATAAGGTGATCTTTTGGTTGTGTAATGCTAAATAATTCAATAGTATCCCAACATGGGATTATTCTTGCAATCTTTGTGTTACCATCTAAGACCCTGGGTTTATTAAATTATATATGCTACAAATATATCCGTACTACTTGTGATTGGTTTTGTGGTCCAGGGTCACAAATGATGTAGTATTTAAGTTATAAGACTGTTACACAAAAATAAGAAATGTAAAAAGTTACAGTAGGAATGCGAAGATAACAGTATTTATTTTTCTCTAGATCACTCTGACAACAATTGGCTATGGAGACAAGTATCCTGTCACATGGAATGGACGCTTGATCGCTGCTACCTTCAGTTTGATCGGAGTGGCTTTTTTTGCTCTTCCTGCGGTGAGGCAGTAGAACTGCTCTGAAACGATATGAAATAATGTTATCATTTAAAGCACAATACAGATGACTGCTCTCTCATTCTGTTTCAGGGTATCCTGGGCTCGGGTTTTGCTCTTAAGGTTCAAGAGCAGCACAGACAGAAGCATTTCGAGAAGCGCCGTAACCCTGCTGCAGGTCTTATTCAGGTCAGATCCAGAATCCTAAGATTCTCAGGCCTCTTTTATATATATAAATGTTGGAAATGTACATTTAATCTACAAATCACATGTTTTATAAATAACTACATGCTCTTCTTCTGACTGATCTGTTGGCTTGACATGCTCATGCTTGCTGTATACAGTTTTATTTATTTTCTATGGATATGTTCATTTGAATATATTCTATTATATTCCCCTGACAGGCCGCTTGGAGATTTTATGCCACAAATCTCACACGAACAGACCTGCTGGCCACATGGGATTTTTATGAGCAAACCGTGTCTGTCCCGATGTACAGGTACAGTAGACATGTATATACAGTGCAGTGATATATTATGACCATTTAGATTGTTATATATTCATATTTGTTGTTTTAGAGGAATACATTTATTAGAGGAACTCAATCTTTCAAAATACTACACAATATAGTAATATACTAGCTATAATATATAGTGTTGAAACTGTAGACATATGTTGTAGTGATTTGTATATATATATATATATATATATATATATATATATATATATATATATATATGTGTGTTAACCATGTAAAAGTTCTGTTCTATTCTGTCTTTATATAGACTCATCCCTCCTGTCAATCAATTGGACATTTTAAGGAGTCTGAAGGGAAGAACTGCTTTCAGGTCTGTCCTTAAAGGGACAGTTCACCCAAAAATGAAAATTCTCTCTTCATTTACTCCCCCTCAGGTTGTTTCAAATCTGAATACATTTCTTTGTTCGGATGAACACAAAGAAAGATTTTAAGAAATATATCGTATCGGTTTTTTTTGTTCTGTTGAACACAAAATTAGATATTTTTGAAGAATTTAGGAAAGCAAACAGTTCTGGGGCACCTTTGAATACCCTTGATTTTTTCCTACTATGGTAGTCAATCAACATTCTTCCAGATATCTTCCTCTGTGTTTATCAGAACAAAGACATTTATACAGGTATGAAATTACATGAGGGTGAGTAAATGATGACCGAATTTTTATTTTGGGGGAACTATCCCTTTAAGCTATTTGGATTTGAAATATGATTACATTATAATGTAGTGATGTGACATACATGTATCTGTAATGTATTTATAGTATTGCATGTTTCAAGTGATATTAGCAATGATATCAAGCAGTCTCTGAGTAACTTGGTTTGTTCTTTTTTTAAAGGAAGGACTCTCAGGTGGATTCTGGTCTAAGGTTGGTTGTCAATGATTTTCCATAGACACTTGACTACTCCCAAAACCCCTTAATCAAAAGCACATTGACATCACCCTTTCATGGGAATCAATGTACTTCAAATGAGAAAACAACCCATACTGCTCAGTTTGAAGTCAGTTTTGACATCACAGGTGTCATGCTAAGATTATCTGATTATCATCTTCAAATGGTGTTTACAGGGTGAAGTCATACTGGAACAGACATTTCCAATGTGTTAATGGTAAGAAATAAACAAAATTGTTTAGGATTGTATAGCCTGTCTCCACCCTGTAAAAACATGACACGTCCTCATTTAATGTTAAATCTTGATTGAGACAGTCTGGGTTTTGGGGGAAATATATCTTTCAGGTCCACACTTTATCCATTTTGGACACAGACTACACCATTTTTGACCACTGCTTGTACAATGTTTTCTCTCTCATGACCCACTCCAACCACATTTGCAGTAGTGAGGTTTCACACAAAGACACCCTCTGTGGGTGCTGCCCGAGAAGCCATAGGTACCGTTGCACACAGATACTAACGTCTGCACGCCCAGACCTCTCTCCAGCATTTGGATTTGTATTTTTCCTTTCCCAATTTTGATTTTGCCCCATTTCTTAATGTATACTGTACATTAAATGTGCATCAGCTATTTCAACATTGGTATTGGTGGTGAAGTATTTTCAACTTTCGTCTCAGGTGTGTTGAGAAACGGTCTGCTCTAATGATTAAACCAAACAAGTAGACCTATGTTTAGTTTGTGAGAGTTTTGCTTGCGGATCAAGTTTTCTATAGTTTTTACCTCAATCCAATGAGACCTCCTCTGCAAGCTGCCTTGTGATTTTATGGAGTGTTTCACTTTATCATTTTTATTTGGGCTAATGTTTTGATGCTTGTTTTTTTTAAGGGTGTGTCATATAACAGTTGTGTATTGTAGCATGGCCAAACATGTGCATGTGTTTCATTGCTTTGTTGTTTAAAAGCATCAGCTATGGCTGCATGTGTGTCTGCGGTTGCATCCTGACATTGGATTGCATTGCATGAGTGAGAAGCACCATTATCCATAACTATGCCCATGTAAGTCAAACGTTTTGTGCATAGAATAATGCAGTGTTTGCTAAGGAACTAAATAATTTGTGTTTTGTTTTGTTAGATTTATTACATTTGTGTTGATTCAGTCTCATCTCGAACATACAGTACTTTAACAAAATGTGAAGTTTACATATTAGTACATGACTATGTTCTTCTATATACTCAAACATTTTGCATTTCAAAGTCAGTTCAATGTAATAGTGTAAGTTCAGTTAAAGCTATTTTGACTAAACTTAAAAAGTTAAGGCATTTTTCACAGATCCGGTTCATAATCCAGGGCCTTATATTTCTTTCATTTGAAAAATGTACTTCTCCACATAATGCTTTTCGGACCAATTCTACCAGTGGTCCCACACTGGAAAAACTCCATTCTTCTCAGTGAGGGTGATTTGTGTGTTTCCTTTGCTTTTTGTTTGTTTTCTGTGCCTCATTATGTCTGCTACAGTCGTAAGACCAGTTTAAAAGAGAAAGGCAGCCCCTCTAAGACCCCCGGAGGCAAAGACGGCAAGAACCCCAAGACAGAGGATGGAGTCAAAAACAGTCCAAGCAAAGTGACCAAGAGCTGGAGCTTCACAGACCGGAACCGACAAAAACAGTCTTTGAAAATCAAGGAAGGAGCTACCCGGCAGAACTCTGAAGGTCAGAGAATGTTGATTTCTGCAATGGCACACTTTATTTCCACTGTTAAGCAGGCTGCAATATATATTCTGTTCACCCATACATGCGCATATGCATTGCAGTTATTTTGTTGATGCTGAATGAATTTTAATAGTCAACGTGATACTCCAGCAGCAGGCGAGTGACAGAGAACAAGATGCCACACTGTTTTGCTGAATATGTCATGATGAAAGGGTGGTGTTAGTGACACTCCATTTATTAGAGTTCATAACACATGGCACAAAAAAGGGTTTCTGCATTAAAAGCAGAAAGTTTAACAACATTAAAAATAGCCTAAAGTTTCAGGGCATCTTGTTTGAGCCTGTAGAATCGACAAAGTGGTTTTCACCTTTTCAGAGTTATTGGTTCCATAGGCTTTCCTAACTTGATCCCAATATTTCATCCATCATAAAAATGCTTCTGCAGTGATCAACTTTAAAATATCTTTATATGGATCGGCTTTCTGTATTTCACATCCTGCATACTCATCAGTTTCTCTCTTATTTCTCTCTACTGGAAAAAATAAAGTGCTGATTGAGTTGCAAGATGAAGACTTCGCCATGAAGAGATCTCCAGGTTAGGCCATGATCCAGAAATATGATCCCAAAAGATGACGACAGCACAAAAGTAGCTTATATTTCATTAAACGCAAGCGATCACTTCTCTCGCAAATGTCATAAGATGTTACGTATGAAAAATCACAAATCTCATCCGTCTACAGCATACGCAATATTAGAAACTGGTTTCACTTCCAGTAGCATAACATTTATGGCATTTTCCATGAATAGGGTACAAAACAGCACCTGAAAATGTATTATGTTTTTAACAAAATGTCAGTGTGAGGTGCTGCTTTACTAGAAAATATTGATTGTCAACAAAAGAAGGTCAAACTAAATATTATATGAGTTGTTTTATTTTCTGTACTCTTGAGCTTGACCAATGCAGCAAAACAATTTTTTACAATTTACTTTTACTTCAAATTTAGTCACTTTAACAGATTTATCCCAAAAGAAAGTACATTTAATTTTTCTTCATTTATTGAAAATGGTTTAAAAGGTTATGAGTTGTAAGGTCCAACAAATGTTAGACAATAGTTTATTTAACAGATGTAATCGTTTTTACACCACACAACAGAATATGCTTTAAAGTAGGGTTGCACTGTGTAGCATTGCGATGCTAACGCTTCAAAATCCGCGAGCACGCGCTGCTTCCGCGTGCGGTATGAAAGCTCTCATCTGTTAACATGGGCGCTGAAATAAATACGCGCTGCTTATGCTTTGCTCACGCTTGCTGTGTGAAACCAGCGTAACATTTCCCTTTATAAACATTGCTGTATAAATAACATTTGTTAAACATTTGAAATAGTTCCCAAATGAAAAATGTTGTGTTGTACTTTAGTGTTTACTATAAACTTTGCTAGTGTTTTTGAATCTTACCATAGTAAATATTAAAGTATACTACAGTGTCTGCTACAATTGATCCAATTACTATAGTTAATACTACAAAATATGGTAACACTGTATAATACGGTTTACTATAGTAAATACTTGGTATTGTGATACTTGGGCTGGTTTAGTATCGTAAGATATGTTTATGATATCGTGACAACCCTACTTTAAAGTCATAAAACAACAAATTGTACTTTATTTGTAAAAAGTGTTTATTTAGTACATTTTTAATAAACAATTCTCCCCTTCTCCTATATATACAGTACAGTATAAGCAGACCATGTGTTGTACAATTGCATGGTTATAATCATTGTCATCTTTGATCATTCCTCTCTCATCTCTCTCTCTCTCTCTTCTCTCTCTCCCACATTTCTCTCTTTTTCTCTTTACATTTTGGCAGCGATTGAGGGCTTAATCAGTAAGACAAATTATGTTGTCTGGGGCTGCATCTCTTTAGCACTAGTCCAAAAAATCCCCACCACACCAGTCTGCTAAAGAAACACTGTGCATGTTTTACAAACACAGCGTATTGTCACACATCTGCTCATCATCAACACTCTCTGTCATGAACGCTTGGCTGAAAGTTTCATTTCACTCGAAGCATCTCACAAACTATCAATTTTCTCTTTGATGCTTGGATAGTTTTTACACAAGTTACATCAGTGCAATCTGTATGACAATGATGTATATTGCTGGAGCAAAGCAAATATTGCTAAGTTGCCTCACATTGGATATCTTGACAATGATATCCAACCATTATGACAGAATGTGTTTTATGAAAGCGTTAATAAAACATTGCTATCATACATGTACACTAACCTGCATGGGAAAATGACTCAGAAACGTATTAATTTCTACATATCTTGTGCTTTTTTGACATGGTCATTCACATAAATGCATTTAGAACAATCTTCATTCATCTGCCATTTGGGTGACACATGCTAACCAATAATCTTTTTTCAAAGGGGGTTGAAATGTATGTACTAGATTTTGTAGCAGTTTCTTTCACATTGCTATGGTGGTAAATGCTCAGGCGAGCGGGTTCTGGTAAGTGCTTCATGCATGATTGACACTTGTTTCAGCTGCAAGTATACATGGAACTTTGAAGCATGCCTGAAGCCTCTGCCAAAAACATTTAAATGCTGACCAAGTCATTACGAGATTATTAGGGCTATCAGTTTCACGGTTAAAGTCTCATTTCCCCCTGAGCGCCTCTGAAGTGTAGAATGATTTAATTTCATTTTATCAGATGCTCTTTTGCAAAAGTCATGTGCCAATGATACTTGAACCTCATGTGCCTTAAAGAAATAGTTCTAGCAAAATTGTCATTTTCCTCACCCTCATGTTATTCCAAACCTGTATGATTTTTTATTGACTTGTTCTCAAGAGGAAATGCTTTGTGTAAACAACGAAAAGTTGGCGGTAATTCATACTGTGAAGCTCTAAAAAGGCCAAAAAAGTATTAAAAAAAACTTACGTGCAATACTCTGAATGAAAGCTATTATTAATATTGGTTTGTAATGACATGACGGTGACTTCATTCATTTTTGGCAGAACTAATACTTTAAGTTGAGAAAGAGATGTACAGTAACTCATTTTTTTTTACAGTTTGTCAAGCATGTCTGCCGTGGCAGATGTTCTCCTTAATCTTTTAATTTATTTAATAAGGACCAACCATTAGGACTTTTTTCTATGGGTTGTTTTGTGTGTTGTAGAGGCAAGTCTTCCAGATGAGCTTGGAGACGAGAGGGCTTTCGCTTGCGAGTTTGTGCCGGACCTTTCTCCTGGACTTAAGGTCACCATCAGAGCAATCTGGTAAGAGAATCAATCCCCATCTCCAGAAAAGCATATGTACACACAGTCTCTGGTTAGAAGTTACTTTATTTATTAAATGATTATAATAGATCAGGGTTTAGGGTCAATGTCTATGTGACTTTTATGTCACAAATTAAAATATAGAATAGAATGTCTCCTGATTCATCATGCACTACTCAGATGATCATTTTTTATTGTTTCTTGTTATAGTATTATGCGGTTCCTGGTGTCAAAGAGGAGATTTAAGGAAAGCCTCAGGCCCTATGACGTGATGGATGTGATCGAACAGTATTCAGCAGGTCATCTGGATATGCTGTCACGCATCAAAAACCTTCAGTCCAGGCAAGACTTCAGTTTGTCCAATACAACTACAACACTGTATTTTCTGCTGTTGGTAACTCTGTAACTGTAGCACACCTGTTCATTGTTTACAATGACAGGATCCGTATTTCATTCAGTTACTAGAGCTGGATTGTGGGCTGCACCCTGTGGTGGTGAAATAAAATATAGTTGGTGCACTCAGCAATTTTTGCCTTATTAAAAAGTGCTTTTGAAAAATATATACTTGTTATTAGGGGTCTAGAAAAAAAATCGCCTATACTGTAGGTGTTGACATCACATGACCAAACTCACAACAAAATATGAATAATACTCGCTTTATTTCAGAAAACCCTTTGATTGGATAATTTTGACTGAAAATGTGTATTTCTTCAGTGGCATCGAAACAATCAAAATGGCTTTTGCTTTTGCATGATGTTGCATCCACACTGCTAGGTGTCACTATATCTCCAACACAACTGTCGACTCAGTCAGCGCTGTTTAGATGAAAAATGACTGAATGCACCTGTAACACTGCTTGTCTACTGTAAAACAGATCGCTAAAAGAGATCACATTCACTGGTTTTATTTTCTGTGTCACATTTGAAATCTTTTGAATTTA
Organism: Oreonectes daqikongensis; assembly: GCA_026939265.1. Taxonomy (NCBI): domain Eukaryota; kingdom Metazoa; phylum Chordata; class Actinopteri; order Cypriniformes; family Nemacheilidae; genus Oreonectes; species Oreonectes daqikongensis. The sequence continues at coordinate 7,078,452 of JAOTQM010000117.1, read as the reverse complement.
GATTCACTTCTTTTCACAAATAAGCATCATATATGTTGTGATATAACATCCACACATATACCAATATATTCCAACAGCAAAACCCATTACTATCATACATGTAGACATAAAATACTGTTCGTAGAAGTTGTTGAGAACAGACATGTATGGAATATATTCTTACTTATTTGTCCTTGCTGGTGTACAGGGATTGGTTTCCATGTGTTGCTTGATGATGCTTGGTATCCATGTTCTCTCTGTGTACTTTGCCAGGATAGATTTGATTGTGGGTCCCCCTCCCCCCTCGACCCCTCGTCACAAGAAGTACGTAATAAATTCTCCAATGGCCTTCTCGGGCTGAATGGCTTTATTATTGGACAGCATTGAAACTTCAGTTTTATGAAACCGTTCAATTCTGTCATTATTTACTCACCCCGTCATTCTTCAAATTCTTTTTAGATTGACTTTATGAAGGACTGTGCTTTACACCACTAGTGATGGTTTTAGTCATCATAATGCTTAACAAAGCTTTCAAAGCTTCATGAATCTTGTTTTAAGTGTTTAAAACCAACCAAGTCATGAGATTTTAGCTGTTTCGAATGGCAGGTTTTGAAATGTTTGTATTGCTGGTTTTACACTGGGATGGCATAAAGAGACGTTTAATTGTTTATAGAAATAAAACTAAAATTGGAAGTTGTGTATGAGGAAAAAGGTTATTTGAAAGAGCAGAACACATTAAAAGGAACAGGCACATAAAGGAACTTTCACATAAAGGAACAGGCAAAAATATAAATCATTTTTTACTCTAATGTTCTCCTGGAGTGAATCAAGTGAATAGTTCAGTGTGAATTTAATCAATTAATAGAAAAGATGTAGAAAAGCACCCTGATCAATGAATGAATGTTATTGCAAAAGACCTTTGTTTGGAATATTTTTCTTTATTTCTATTTTCCATAAAATAGGTTTGAAATAACACGAGGGAGAGTAATGATGACAGAATAGTGACATTTGTAGTGAACCTAACATATATAGTGTTTCTTAACATATAGGTTATTCAATGCAGTGTTTGTACTGTAGCTCTACTTGGGGAAACTGTTATTTACATTTGCAGCTGCTGCTGAATGGAGCTTATCAAGCATCATTTATGAAATAATGAATAACAGGAAAGGTTTTATTGCTGTACAATAATACAATACACCGTTCAGCCTGCTTACTGGGGGACTGATGCAATTGTGCATGCTTTTCCAGGGTTTAAAAAAGAGAGAATAACAAAACTAGACAGTCTGTGAAACACAAAGCATCATAAGGCATGGAACCAGGTGACATTTTTTTAAAATCATTTTTCATGTCTTTTCCCACATCATTCTTTATAGTCAATGACTTACCATTGGTCAAACATTTGTCAGTTACAATGCAAAGAAACACAACTGTGTTTTCACTGCAGTGCCGTGATCATTCATCTCAATAATGCTGAAGCACATGTTTGTTTGCAAGAGTCATCCTTCCATCAATAGACTATTGAACACACTGGCATCCAAATCCCTCATGAATGCATGTTGATAAACAGGGCTGCAGTATTGCATGCAGCATGCATTATCTCACACCATCACCTCCGGAAAATCAATGCTTCAGCTGGTCTGCAGCTATCTTTCATTCCTATTATTTCCCATTATCCTGTTTTTCATTTGCATGCTCCAGTACTCCTCCATGAAGCTAATTTTTGTTAACTTGACAAGGTACAGTGCACAGTTAACCACTGAATCTCAGTGTGGATGAGGGTGTATTGACTATGTGTCGAAGTGATGGTCTATTGGATCACTAGAGTGGATCAGATTGTGGGAAAAGGAGCTGCGGCAGGAGAGAAGGACAAGCCCAAAAGTGATGCGGAGGTGGCTGAAGACCCAAGCATGATGGGACGTCTAAACAAGATGGAAAAACAGGTGATGATTTCTCTCGCCTGCACAACTTCATAACTACCACAGATCTGCAATTCCTGTTGTTGACAATTAAATGATATAATAATTGTATAATAATCATCACATTTAGTTATTATTCTTGTTACAGTTGAATTCTTAAGTTATAATTTAATAATAACAATAATAAATGAAATTGATTGTTGTTGTTGTTATTCTATGCTAATAATAGCCTAATAATAATAAATGACATAATAATATAATATCAATATGAATAAAGTTTACCATATTCAACATATATTATTATTATTCTCAAAAACAACAACAACAACAACAACAACAATATTATTATTATTATTATTATTATTATTATTATTAATAATAATAATAATAATAATAATAATAATAATAATAATAATAGAATGTCATAATACTCAAATTGAAATATTACGGTTTAATTATTAAAATAATAATAATATATTCAATAAATATATAATATGAATATTATAAAATATGAATAGTATATATTTATTAATTTAATATTTAAATATGAGTGTTATTACAACCATTATTATGACATTCTATTATTATTATTATTATTATTAATATAATTACTACTATAATTCTGTTAATATTATTTAATTAAAAATAATACATTAAAATTGGTCTCTGTTGTGTTCAGGTGGGCGCGATGGACCTCAAACTCAACTTTTTGGTCAGTGTGTATACCACACACATGGGCATTCCACGTTCTGAGACCGAAGCCCTTCTGGGATTTAAAATGAATTATCCTGCACCTCCCTACCACAGCCCAGACGATAAGAGTGAGAAAGCGCCGAACGAGAATGAGGAGAATAAAAGCGTGTCCCCTGTCAAACTTGGCCCCAATGGGACCCCCACTGACAGCCAGTGTCGTCCCTCTACCTCATGGCATCAGCAGGACGAACATCCTCTCAGCGTGCCTCTCTGGAACAACAGCCGAGGAGTGTCACCCATAGACGACCCCTCGCTGTACCGCATCCCGCCGCCACCGTTCCACGAGAGCGGGGACAACAGTCGGTCCCGCAGGCCCAGGAGACAGAGGCAGCAGGCGGCCGCTGAGAGCGACACATCCCTCTCCATACCTTCAGTGGACCATGAGGAACTAGATCGCTCGTTCAGCGGTTTTAGCATTTCTCAGGCCAGGGAGGAAGATTACGTACCTCCTGTGAGTCTGGGGATGTTTGGGGCTGGTGGAGGGGGAACGCTCTGCACCCGTCTTAGGCCTTACCTGGCTGAGGGGGAGTCAGATACAGACTCCGACCTGTATACACCTGGAGCACCATCACCTCTTTCGTTTACTGGGGAGGGGCCTTTCGGCGACAGAGTATGGCCCGGTCTGAAGTAGTCTGGAGCTTTTCATGTGTGGGACCAATTTCCTGGTGCATATGAGGCCATTTAAACCCATTGGAGGTTATAAATGAATCATTTCCATCTGAACATGGATGATGTACATCCCGGGTTTCGATCGTGGGATTTAATCGCAGCTTGTGACAGTGTGACTGGCTTTCAGAAATACAGGAGCAGAAGACGTGTGCACTCACAAACAGGAAAAGATTGTGTGTACTGTATGTACTGTAGTTACTGGCATGGATTTGAATTCAGATCAAATGAGGCACCTCTTAGTTTGTGTAGTAGTCACAGCAAACGCAATATCAAATGCACTTTACCTTACAAATTTTGCTTCATGAGATTTTTATTTGGTTTACATTTTTCTTGACATGTGTTATGAGACTGTTATGAAAATGAGTAGTTAATCAGGGCATGTGTTCATTGTAAGCATTTAACGAAAACTTTAAGCGGAAAAGGCTCTTACCGTAATTCATTTAGCCAAAGAAAAGAAGACAGAAAGCTGTGCATGCTGTACAGGTACAGCTGTCCTTTTGAAAGAGACTTATGTGATGGTCAGGTGAAAAAGGTTTTCATTTTCTAGAACTGGTATCTTGCACTATAATATATTTTAAGTTTTATAAAGGACCTGAATAATAATCAGACCTAAAATACATTAACTGCATGGCATGTTTATGGACTATAGCTTGTTGATGACATTCCACCTGGAAAGAAATGGCGTTGAATGTCCCTTTAACTGCATTCAGATTTAAAGGAGGAATGTTTTGTTCCACAATATTCTTTTTTATTGATTTATTTTTCCACAGTTTACTTTTCAAGCGAAAGGAGCAAGATACCATGTACATCCACACTTTTCCAAGTAACATGGTGGCCACACCAGATGCGACATAATGTGCGTTTCTATATACAATCCATTGTAGCATGTTGCGTATCATTGTCGTAAATAACATGGAAAAGCTAGCTTTTCAAATGTGTTGGGACGTTGTTGCACATCTGGTGTGGACATGGTGTAAGAAATTGCTATAGCAAATAGGATTCATTTAATGTTGAATCCAACGTTCAGAATAACCAATTTAACATTAAATGAACTTTAAATCAATAATCGTTGCTATTACAAGGGGTTAGACATAAAAAATAAGACTATGGTGTTATAAGACATGAAAGTGTTTTTTAAAAGCTATTTTCAAAGCAGTGTTCACCATAACAATGTTAAGTTGCATCCTGTAAGGAAATAAACTTGGACCTGCAGTATCTCAGTCAGTTTACTGGCCGCTTTGTGTTTTGAGCGTTTGTGGAGTAATCGCATTTTACATGCAAGCTTGGTTTTGTGTTTCTTACACCGAGAGGTCACAACTTTGTTGTTTTAAATCATGTTGTACAGCTGAAACAAACATAAAATCAGTAAATCCAGTCCAGACTGTCTGTGGCCCACCAGTAAGACAGAGCTCCCACCGCTGTTGCCAGACTCACTGCTAATACTGACTTCAGCAGGACAAGACACTATAGAGAGATTAAAACAGAATGTGCAGACGAAAAAAAAAATATATCAATTTGAGTCCAGTGGAAAAACTCTCCTATCCGGTTCTATTAAAGATGGAACAATTATACAAGTTTGAAACATGAGCTTGAATAAATAATTTGTTGAAGGGTGAACTATATCTTTAACCCTATATATATGATAAATGTGTATCTACAATATACAAAATTCATGCATTGTGTGTTTTGTAGTGAACACAGAATAACTAACATGTTGTATAGACGGTTTCAATGCAACAACATAAACAAACGTTACTGCGCACGTGCACTTTTGTGGCCCAAACTTAACTTCCGGCACACATCAGCAAAAAATAGAGTCCGATTATTTCTGACAACAAGCAAGAGAAATAACAAGTAAATGACATTAGCTAGCAAGTTAAAACTATTTTGGGTTACTAGTAGAATCATTTAATACAATTATTATACAATAAAATATGAATCTAATTTAATATCATTATATATTAAATATAATATAAATAGTTATATTATGAGCCACTAGCCAGACCGATCAACAAACACAAACGTCTATAGTAGCATGTCGACAAGTTTGGGAAGCGTAAAAGGTTGAGCCCTAATGGCTGGCAAAATGGTGTTTACCCTATTATGCTTACCTTGCTTTTAGGTTCCTTTTGAGTCTTGTTAAGCTTTTGTAAGTGCTTCTGTAACTTCTGCCTTCCTGGGTAGAAACACTGTGTACAAGCCTGTGGTTCATCAGAATCACTTTGGTCCTGAGAAACATGGCGAGCCGTAAGACTTTGACAGATTGGTTCTTTGGTGTATGCTAGTTGATCTGATCTAGTTGTTCTTACCTCAGTCTTCCTGTTGGAAGTGTCATCTGTGTTTGATTCTTGTTCACTGCTGTAGAGCGATATCAAATATATATTGAAAAGTATAGTAGTGGTTCTTAAACCTTTCTAACTGCATCTGATCATTCATGACAATAGACAATCTTCTTGATTTTGCTTTTCTTTAAGCTGAACGAAATCCATCTTACCTTTCATTATCTTCAGTTTGAGAAGATTCTTGATCCATGAACATAAAATGGTGGCTTGTGTCTGGTACTGTTAGGAGAGATTTTTGCATTTGCATTTATTGATTTATGACTTACAATTTCTTCTATTAGTATGTGTGTTTCACGAATGAGCGCTTACCCTCATCTTCGCGATCTTTGTTGCATCTGTCAAATACTTCAGTTCTTGCTTGTTCCTGCCTCAAGTCTCTGTTTACTTCCTGCCCATCATTCATCTGCTCCTCCAGAAAAAGTTTCATGTTTTCATCGTAGATCACTTCACTTGAGTTACGTTGTTTGAAGTCTTCTTCTTCAATGTCATGATCATATTCATTAAACTCCACATTGTCCTCATCCATCAGTATTGTAGGGGGCCAAAGTGTCTCAGGTTGTACATTGTGGATATTTTCTCCAGCATCTAAAGGTTTGCTGTTGTGTTCTGCAGGATGCAGCTCACTGATATTTGTGTTCAGTTCCTCTTCACTGCTGTGTTACAAAATCAAATACCAATGCGCGTAAGGTAATGTCTGTTATTATATTTACAAAACCTGCTGATATCACACACTTCACCCTGAAGCTATATGAAACCATTCTTACCTACTACATTCCTCTTCATATAGAGTGGATTTTGGTTCCAGACAAAACGTAACTTTGTGGCTTCTACCTGTTGTTTGAGAGAATTCAACTTTTAACAGAAAGCAGAGAGCAGGGCTAGGCATTTTATACATATACATTTTACTGTACGTTCTTTGTACGTAAATAATAAAATGAGATTTTAGTGGTATAAGAACGATAAACGGGTTAACAAACACTTACAAACATTTTCCTCGTCTTCGAAAGACTTGTAGTATCTGTTAAATGCGTCGATCCTTGCACGTTCTTTCTCCCAGTCCCTCTCCATTTCCTCCTCATTCTCTTGCTCTTCTAGAAAATCGTCCTCTTCATCACAGATCACTTCATCTCCATTAACATCCCAGTCATATTCATCCAGCTTCAGGCTGTCTTTATCTATCAAACTCCAAAACGTCTCTGGAAGCAATGTGTTGAGCTTTTCTCCGATGTTTAAAACTTCATTATCGTGGTCTGTGTTGTTTTCGTCTGGTTTGACTGAATTGGACTGACTGAAGCGGCTCACAGAAGAGTGCGAACTGTATGCGAAGGAACCGTCTGTTCTTGAGTCCATCATTCCAGCTTCAGGAAATGCTGGAACGTCTGATAAACCTCCAACATCACATATCTCTACATTGTGACTGTCTGTGTCCTCTATATCTTCTTCTTCACACTCGACAACATCTTTTGCGAATGTGTTGTCTTGTTCAGTCATGAACTTCTTTCTCATGTAGTCTTCATCACTGCTGCTATCACTGTGATAGTCAGGTTCCTCATTCGTGTGGCCTTCACTGTTCTCATCCAGTAAAGGAATGGATTGAAAGTTCTCAGAATCGACACTTTCTACAGTGTTTGCAATCCTGCTGTTTTCTTTATCTGCATTACTGTTGTATTTTTCGCAAACATCTTCAACGTCCAGGTTGTTTTTCCTTTTACTATCATCCCTTGAAGTTATGTCTTGGTTCTCCATCGGACAGAACCCTTGTTCCTCGTCTGCTTGCAGGTGCAACTCACCTAGCTTTGTGTTCATGTGAGAAGGTTCCTCCTCTTCACTTTGAGACAGATCAGAGGGGTAATCTGCTAAACCCTCCTCCTCTCTCACATGATCATCTTCTGTAAATTCTTTCATGTCATCCGTGGACTGAACGTTTATAGACATCGCTGAGTCATCTTTATATTTTTTATTCAAATAATTGAGTTCTTTGTTATCTTGTGCATTCTGAATGGCACATTCCTCAATATCCTCAGGATCTGTTATTTCTGATGCTGAGCTCTTATATTCAGGATTATCAGACATCTGGAAGGGCAGTAGATGTGATGTTTTCTCCTCCACAACCGTTCCAGGAACCTTTTCCAGGAAACCGACATCCTCCACCTGAGCGTGAGCTTGTTTTGTTGTCATTTGATCTGCATGTATCTTAAGTTCTTCTTTGCATTCTTCTTCATGCAAGCTTAGTTGCTGGTCTTCAGCTTGATCTGAATTAAAATCATCCCATGATCTATACAACATAGATACTGTCTGCATGCTTTGTTCATCTAATAAACCATCCTTACTGTTTCTAGAACAAGTCGTAGTTTTCACTTCCATATCAGTATTCGTCACGCTTTGAGTGTTTACTAAATCTAGATCAGACTCAGTCCAAGAGACACTGTCTTCATCTTTGTTGTTGTTATTGTCCTCCATGGCTGCTTCTCTTTCAGGTTTATTATCGCTGTTCACAGTTTCAGTGTCGTCACCAAAGTGTAGCTGTTCAAAGTCTGACATTTCTAATAAAAAAAAAACATGATTGAACACAAGTTAGTATATTTATTCTGTCAGTCAGTATATATATTTCTATTTACATGCTAAGTTATGTGTAGTACAATTTCAGGAAAGTCAGGAAATGTTAGTGGAACAACATCATGGCTCCAATTTTTCATTAAAACGTACATAAAACGGTTTAAAAACTTCTCACCTGGAAATGTGTCCTTCAAAAAATCTGCAATGCCTTGTTCCATCTTGTTTACAAAGTGGAGTGAAAAATTCAATTTCACCTCCTAAAGCATAAAATCAAACAAAAAACTGACAGACGTATGTTCCACCACAGACGAAATGAGAGTGTGAGGTGTGCACCGCTGCGTGTCGTAGCTATTTCCTGTTAAAACAGGGCCAGAAAAAAATGAACAAACGCTGACACATACACAGTAACTTAACAATTGGTGTGCCAATGTATATAAACACAGAATATCTATACATTGTTATAGGTATTTGTCAAAGTCACCCTTCTTTATAACGTATAATATTTGCTACTTACGCATGTGTGCGTGCGTGTTAGTGTGTGCGTGTGCGCGTGTGTTTGTGTTACTGCTGCAGGAGTACAGGGTTGATTGCCTTTGCTAGGTTGTGGTTTGAGCGAAACCACATAATGTCTCCATCAAAATACATCCTGTATAACAATAAAGTTGTTACTGTATAACAGCACAAGTAACAACTTTATTCAAATCTGAGGTGATTTGTGTGCATACGGTTTGTTGCTATTTTTTACAATCAACTTTGAGGTATTTAAATAGCCTACTTCAGTATGTGCTTACTGTTTGGCCTTTCAACAAGGTGCCTCAAAGGTATCACTTCTTCTGTCTGTTGCCTTGGTAACCAAACACTTCAATCACATAAAAGAATGCAATTGAATGGAGTTATTTTATTTTTAATGAATTATTAATAAAAATTTGTTTTTTAATTAGAACACCAAGACTTATAAAATAAAGACAGGTTGTTTATTATTTAAGTCAACTGATATCTCCACTCTTATCAAACATTACTTAAGCGGTGCATTAAAGTATTGGAATATCAACATACATTCTTGACTCTTGTGTATTGGGTAAAAGAGATCTTCTGTACAGCATGTCAGATGACTTTATTATAGTAACAGACATAATGCCGTTCTTTTATGCATAAAAATATATTGGACAAGAACTTCTGTTATTTTCTTTTACCTTTTCTGTTCACATTCTCTCTATGGCACTAATTCAGTGCTTCTAAACAGCTGACTATTGCTTTTTCAAGGCCATTGCATGTTGTAAAAAATGTGCCTTTTTAGACACTAAGGCACCAATGGATGTGTCTGCTGTGCAAGGGATTACCAAAATGTACTGACAAATCACTTAATACATTCAAGATGGTGGATGAAATTAGATCACTTTATTTTTTGTTTTAGAATATAAATGTACATTAAATAATGGAAATATTGATATTATTAATTTAGGATGCATTGCAAAATGCCGCAAAAGAAGGTAATGCTTACTGCTGTTAGTGTTTTATTGCAGAACAACACTGTGGTAAACATGATATCTGATGTTGGTGAGTATTTTAAGTACGAGTTCTAGTGAATGCAGTATTGTACTATAGAATACAGCTACATAATAATCACTATTTTTGTTAAGCAGGATTTCACATGGTCACAGATGTTTTATAGTTCATGGCGCAGGAGGTAGCGATGATTTGGTTTTAAATCAACCTCTACAGGATAATGATCACTGACTTCCAAAGCCTGTGCAAAAAACATGTTATTAGATTATGATTGATCATTCAAAATGTTTAACTTAGTTCACCCAAAAATAACACTTCTGTCATCATTTACTCTTGTCATTTCAAACACAAAAGAAGATATTTTCAAGAAAGTTGGTAAGTTGGAAAGTCCCAGACTAAAATGAATGTTTTTGCTGTCTTAAGTAAAAATAATCGTAAAATATACCAGGGCCATTGTTTTGTCTCAAGATGCACACCAGTAATGTTTTTTAGGCAATTTTATAAAAGGCCTTGTTGGTAAACCTCTCTGCTTACCTCTTCTTCTGAGAGACCAAACTCTTGTTTGAAGTTAAATGGCTGAGCAGATTCTGGAACTATTCCATAAATGAGTTCTTTGCCATGAATAATAATCCTAAAAAGCAATTTCAGAAAGACTGAACTGTTAAACCATGCAGCATAAATTAACATGTTTTGTACTTTCTCTTACAGTCGAGTGTGAAATCGCTTCTGTCTATCAAATGACTGTGTTGGGCCATTTTTTCATCATATGAAATAGTATTTCATAATAACTGCAACAAATTCTGACCTTGTAGATAAAAAATGTGAAGTCTTGATAGTGTACCTGTCATAAGCGCAGTGTGTTTTGTCTCGGACTGTGGTGTCCTGCTCGTCTCTTATCAGCCAGTGAAACTTTGGGTCACTCCTGAGATGGACGTTTCTCAGTCCTTTGTTAGTAATGTAGCTGCAAGCTGCATTTAGATCTCCCAGAAACATAACATTCTGCATAACAAGTGTAGAGTATTTATATATAATCCATATATATATATATATACAGCCGGAGAAATAATTAAGAGACCATTTCAAAGCATCATTTCAGTTTCTCTGAATTTACTATTTATAGGTGTTTAGGGAAACTTATCATTCTCATTTCATTCTGTGAACTACTAAGAATATGTTTTACCAAATTTCAAATAAAATTTGTTTTGTTTACCTCGGTTTTCCATTTCTTCCTGACTGTTTGGAAGACCTCGTACAACCCCTCCATTTCTTTCATTGCATTCTTAGGACAGGTATGTTGACCAATGAGGACGAAGTTCTTAACCACTATAAGAAGATACGACCAGTCATATTCAATTTTCACAAATGCTATGTGAGAGAGCTGTACTGTAGTAATGTGTTATTTTACTGAGTAACGCGTACAGGTTGTGGGAGAATGGATCCGGATGATGAACGGCTCTCTGGAGAACACCTGTGATTCTGCTGCGGTCTCATTTAACTTTGGGTGCTGGTATTGCTCTTGCACCTGTAGCATATCTTTTCTGGTAACACATCACATGAAACATCAACATGCCTGTTTATGTTGATTCTATATTTCGTTTTGTTTGTTCTTTAAGCTTGCACAATTTCTATTACCTGTAAATGTACACATACTGCTCTTTATATGTTGTCTTCCCCATTCGTTTACTTTCCAGATGGGTGTAAATGCGAGATGTGTCATACCTTGAGGAAAGAAAACAAAAACATTTAGTATTAGGCCTATATCAATATTCATGCATTTATCGACACACTTGAATTATGGAAGCAGGTGTGAATGTACCTGTTCAAGTTCATCAACAGCGCAGATATGGCTTTACCTCTAGAATCTCGAACCTCTTGAATCAAACTCAGATCACAGCGTGAAATTGTCTAGAAATAAAAATATATAGTTTAAAAGAAAAATCGGTGGCATTTAATGGACCAGTAAGTGAAAATTAGCGGCATCTAGTGGTAAGGTTGCGATACGGCAGCTGTCACAAGACAAAGGTTCATTACATAAGGTCTTTATACACCTCTGCAGACATAGTTATGTATATTATATTGCATTTCTATCACACTGGTCCTTTGACAAGAGTTTTAAGAAAAAGAGACATTCTGGCAGCACGTCGAAGTCATACAGTATTAAATTTTTCTAACGTATACATATTGTCAGTGTTTGTACCTTGATCAAAATCTCCATAACCCACTTGTTACTGGCCTTTGCCTCCCCATAGCTCTGTATGTTGAAGGCACAGATCTTCAGTGAAATGACAGTAGCCCATAATCCCACAAAACAAGCCAACAAGAGTGGTGACCTCATTTATCAGAACTTCTAAAAGTGAAAGTCATCAGAAAAACATATACAAAATTAGACATACAGTAGATACCAGTTTTTGTGGTACTATAGTTTCCTTGTTCCTAGAGTTGTGTCATTTTTTTGGTATTGCGCTTTCAGTTTCATAATTCAACCATTAAAAGTTATTTTAGAACAAATGAATTCCTCACATACAAGTCACCCAAAAAGGTCAAAATGACTCACCCTGTTTGACAGCTTTAAGGTTTGTATGATGGTTATGGAGTTAAACTCAATGTTTAAATGGACTCTGAAACAGTATTTTACACAGGAAACCATGATGAAAAGTAGTGATGGGCAGGGGGAGTGGCAGCGTGTGAATATGTGCACTTCCTTTTCAAATGAGCTGTGTCAGTGCTCTGTTAAAGTGCAGGTCAGTCTGGAACGCTAAAGAGTGACCTGCCATGACAATGTGCTTTTCTGCCATTCATCTGGATAACATCATCCCATTATTCTCAATGAGTGCAAGCTGAAAGAAATCTATCACTATCTGGAAAAAATCTTTTGAAATCAGCCAGTAAAAGAGAGGAATAATTCCTCGACAAGTAAAAGAATTCCAGGGATTTATTAAACGTTCATCTAACATTGCATTTGCGTTTAACAATGAACATATAAATGCATTTTTTCATGTTTGGTACAAGCCATATGGTATAAGTATTTCTCTTTAATACTATTTTGGTGTTCATTTAAAAAATACATTTTAAATGTACAAAGTCGTACAAATTCTAGAAACACATGCAAATAAATATAAACAAATATCTAGAACATTCTGGTCACACGGGTCTAACGCAGGCTCCGTGCTGTGCTGATGCTGTTTGTATCATGTAATCTTCCATACGTTGCTCCAAAAGAGAGTAAAACTGCCATAGCTGCTCTCTGGCAGGTGGATGGTACAAGCACAGAGCTGCCATCAACACAACCATCATCAGCAGTAAGAAAAGACAAATAATAAAACAGGATCCACAACATCGCTTCTGTTTGGGCAAAAAAAAGAGACGAATATTGATTACTATCATAAATGAGCAAAAAAGCCAAGAAATTTCGAGGAGGATAAAAAACAGAATATGTGTTAACTATCATTGCTTTAAAATCACTACATTTGAGATGTATCATGAACATGTAGTAAGACATAGTGTCCCTGTAGAGCATGGTGCTTTGCACCAGGATAAAGGGTTTGAATGAAATGAGGCTTGTAGTTAAAAAGAAATGTTGTATGTTGTTGTTGTTAAGATGGGGGAAGATTCGCACCCTGCTGTTCTGTCGTGTGGTCAGTTTGTTTATTTCTTCTTTGCACTGGGTCAGCCGGGATTGAAAACTGTAACACTCCTGCTCCAGCGCTTCAAGCTCAGCCTGCAGCTCCATGCACTGCCATGGCAACCATAAAATCAAGAGAGAAGATGCTGTGCTTTACATTTTGTGAAATTACTGCTGTACATAAAACGACTCTTACAGAGTTATTATATTTTACAACAGCATAAACGTTTCAATGGTTAACTTTTATTTTTAGCTTCTAAATGGCTTTTAAAGCATGTCATTTTTCAAATAACGTTACTCACAAATTAATGTGTAGATAAGTAAGCCATTTGTAGATTTTTTATTAAAAAAGGGTTTGTTGTTCTGTACCTCTTTTTCTTTGATTTGGAGTTTAAGCTCCGTGTCTCTTAGCTGTTTGCTCATACTGTTATCTGTCTGCAGGAGTTGGTCCAATGCTGAAACGTCCTCATGGGTGTGTGTGTTATTGTTCCACCACTCGGGGTTGTGTCCTGTAAGATTATGACAGAAAGAGACTTTAAAAACTCTAAATGGAGATACCTGTATTACCATCTGTTATTTAATAGCTTAAATTGCTGTAAAAAATAAAGGGGCCAAAATAAAAAAATTCAGTCATCATTAATAATACCCTCATGTTGCCTTATTTCTTTTAAAACAAAGCTCGTTGGAATGCTTGATTCTGATTGGCCAGTCGCGACATTTGCATGTTTGTTATTCCCAAAAATTTATAACACACAGTAACCAGGATGCTGCAAGTTATTGTGACAGGTACAGTTAATTACACAAAAATTCAATATAAATATGTCTTTTAATAACATGACATTATATTTACAAATAATTCAACCAAATTGCCTGTACGTGACATTTGAATGTCATTTCTTACCTTAAGAAAACTGCTTTTCCTTGCGGAAGGTCTGCATTTAGTAAAAATGAGCTAAAAATATATTTTTTATAACTATAACAACCTTATTTTAAAATATAACAACCGGCTGCCTGTACATTATCCTTTATTTAGTTGGCAGTCAGTTTCATTGTATGAAAAGTAAATGGTGACTTAGGCTGTGACTCACAAGCATTCTGCCAACAATATTAATTTGTGTCAAATGGTTTGCAAAATATGAGGGTGAGTAAATATGACAGACTGTTCATTGTCGGTGAACTATACCTTTAAAATTGTGTAAATATTTGCAATATATTCTGATCTTAATATCTGGGTGATATCTAGAGAATAAGTCGATCACTATTCCACAGCATTCATATCTTTTTGAAGTACATTTAGTGGAAAAGTGATGAAAAACAGACTGAAAGTGCACCTGTGAGTTCCTGTAGGCCTAGATGTTCTCTGAGAGTGAGGTTTTCGTCCTCTAGTTGAAAAATGCAAGAATGAAGCTCTGTTGTCTCCTGTTGAAGAGATTCTGTTTGCTTCCTCAGCATCTCCTCCTGTCCAACAGAGTGCTGCGCAAACAAATACACAACACAATATTTAAAGTGACGCAACGCCCAAGAGAACCACTCGTTCAATCCTATACAGCCCTAGACAGATCTGGCATCACTTAAAGATAATTTGCTTTGTAAATCAAGTGTGCATGCAGACTGGAAGGGCCTGTGGGCAAATTTAAATATTGGCTTTTCACTCAAATTTGACATTTTACTAAATTTGCCAATGTTGTTTATAGGCGTGTAGAAGCGCAACCTATGGGTGGATCTACATTCATAATGTGATTTTACATGTATTGGTTTGTCAAGTGTACTGTACCTCTAACTGGCCCTGCAGATGTAGCATCTGATCAGTGCATTCATCATGTGTCTGTTTCAGCCGGTTTGAACCCTCTCTCAGTTCGTCATAAAGCCTTTGCCAATGCTTTGACTCGACCTGGGTCATCTGCAGCACCCCCTGGTGGAATGGAAGAGAAAATAAAACATAATAGTGGAGACAGGTATGATTAGTGTTGCCATTTATCTCAATAGCCGAGCAGGGTTACCATTCCTTACAGTATTCTGAGTTGTAATTTATACTTGTCAATATAAAAATCAATCAGGGTTTTACCTGGAGGTGCTCCGTCTTGCTCTGAGCCTCTGCCTTCTCGTTCTCTGCCCTCTGAATAGCCTTCAGAGATTTCTGCTCATACTCCTCCCTCTGTTTCTCCATCTTCAGCACCACTTTTTTCACTCCATCCTGAGGTATCTTCTGAAAAAGCCATACCACGATCACAACATTTTACCCCTTTGATTGATATATGCTTAGCATGACCCCAGGTTAAGTCGCTATTCATTCATTTCTTATGATGCATTTGCAACCTTTCACATCCAAACATTCATAGACATTCAACTGGAGTTGTTCAGATGCAACGATTTGTTTCTTACCTTGATGCAAGCCTGCAGCTGAGCCTCCAGAGCTTTGATCTTACTCTTCAGCAAGTCCTCATCACAGCGTGTCTGTGGGAGGAAAAGGAAACGTGCGTGTTTGAGAGAGCGAGAGAGAAAGCCACTGAACCAAAAGCAAAGTGTTTTTCAGTTTCTGTACCAGTGTACTGCATCCTGTGTAACTGTCATCTTTAGCATTTAGATAAAAACAGTATAAATAAATGAACAACATTTCATACTTATGGTGTTAACAAAACTGAATAGTTTTACGAGTGTACGTTTTAAAGCATCACACGGCACACAAACAATCCGCTCTCAGACACCTACACTTCTCTCCGTTTCCTGTGTGACAGAGACACAACCCTTCTTTTCTTTTTCTAAATAGAGCCATAGTAGCCGGATGCTGTCGAACACAAAACCCTCCCTTTCAACCTTCCTTAATATTACTGATGTGACCACTCCAGGAAACACTGCAACTGCTGAAGCCAGCAGATATACAGACTGACAGCATAACTTATGTATAAATATCATACAGTGCAGTCCAAAAGTCTGAAGGAGGAAATTATTCACTGCTGTACCTTCCACAGGAGTTCTGTTGAACGCACTAACGTAGAGGCACTTTTCTGAAGACTGGCAAGTTTGTTTTTAAGAGCCGCTTCTCTATGTAAGGCCTCCTGCATTGAGGAAAAATCAATTTAGGCTTAAAAAATATATTACATTACTTCAAGCTCTGGAAAAGTGCTAACTATATTAGACCGTTATTGGTTATAAAGTACACATTCCTTACCTCCAAATAATCAGCCAACTGTTGCACATCCTAGTCATAGAGAAAAGTGAAAGAGGAGAATTAATGTCACACAAATCTGCTAAATTATTTATATGAATGTATGAAAAATTGCACCAAAATTCCTTACTGCTTCTTTGACTGTAACAAATCCAGACCTGCATGAAGATTTTATTATACAGAATTAATTCTTTTATAACCAGCATTATAAGTCACAATATCATTTGACTGCTTTTGAAATATTAAACCCAAGATGCAGCTAGTCTAGTCTAAACCTTAGTATACTTCATATATTGTAAAGACATGGGTTTGATTTCCCAAGTAAGACAGACTGATAAAAAAAACGTTATTGTAATGTCTACTTACTCTGTCTGCATGCTGCTAGTGAGTAAAGTCTTCTGATTCTTTGACTCTTGAATAATGTCTTGAGGAAGAACTATGATTTACAAACACACTTGTCATTTTGTACAGTATACGCAGTGCACACAAGTATTGTTAAAAAATGTCATTTCAAACCATTTTAAGTTCTGTTAAAGGTCAAATTCAGTATGTTTGTTGATACTTCACTAAAAAAGATGCTTTTCATTCCGAACGTCCACTAACCTCGTTCATTTCTCTCTTTCCGTCCAACCCAAACAGAATTGAGAACTGGGACATCCCATCTCACTGCATTCAGTCTGGGATCATTTTCATCATTTGTTGAAGATGTGGAAGCTGTCTTTATAGAGAATCCATGTCAATGTTGTTATACAAGAATATACAGTGTAATAAACAAAAATGCCTAGTATTACATTTGCTTTAAAGCTTTAAGACTCACATATGAATCACTTTAAGAACTGAACCATAACAAGTACAATATTGATCTCTGTACCTGCTTTGCACAGCTCATATAATCTCTCCGCAGCTTTATGTTTTGACTTGTTATCAAGGGCCGTCTGATTGACGTTAATGTTTGCGTCATATGCTCTGGTGCATGCAGGGTTTCCCTTATGTATTTGCGCCTTGGCACTGAAGATAACGGGGCATATGTGCCATGCTCCACTGGTCTTCTCTTTGAAAACTCGAATTGCCTTTTGCGATGCAGTTCGTATTTAATCCATCTTGTGTCCAGATCTCTCGTGGGACTACGACACAATGTCATGTTGTTCCGATCACAAATTTCTCTGTGCTTCACTGCGCGCTGTTCCACTTTATGCTCGTAATTCGTGGTGTGCAGCCTTCCACTGTCATCAGCACACTCCATTCTTTGTCAGTGCAGAGCGAGTTTCAAATGTATTAACTCACTGGATTGTCACCTCACAATATACATAGATGTGTTTTCTCGAAGTGGCAATTTTCTGTCATTGAAAAATAGCACAAACTGTGTAATTATATCTTTCAAAAATAGACACAACAGTCAAAAAAACTTCATTATGAGACACACAAGAACTAAAAATATGCTGATGTTAATGAGGTCATTCTTTGTGAAGTTTCACTCTTTACAGAGCTACACAATAAAACAATTTTAAAGTGTGTACTGATCAAAATTAGGCAAGATAATTGTATTAAAATGAAATGAAACATACTTTAAGATGTGGGTCCAGTCATTCACCTCTGCTGTCATATTCTGTTGTTCTAAATCAGAGAAGAACCGGCAGCTGAAATAAAAAGTGCTTTCTTTTATATTGTATATGTTGAAAATAATACAACAGTGGTTGGAAAACTTTTACAAGATACAATAGTGTAGGCTACTTAAGCATGACTTCATTTGCAATAATTTAATTTATTACAAATACTAAAAAGCCTGGCATGCATCATCATTTTCAAACGTATTAAATATGTTTCCTTTTCAGGAACATGCAGTCTGAAAAGCAAGCTGACACTAAAACAAACCTGCAAAAGAACAGTTACAACACAACATAGAAGCCAAGTATAAACCAATGCAAGCTTTTGGGGTTTTGTTTCTTTCGAATATTTATTTAAAGTACCTGTTAGATGAGTCCCTGAAGTCAGGTTAACTGTAAAAGAAGAGTTTGAAGCTGACATGGCAGTTGAAAACTAGTTCATTCAACAAAGGGCGGTCTACTTCTACTGCCTTGCTTGTTTAACAGGAAGTAAGATGAAACTCACAACTTGTATGAGTTCCTCTATCTCAGCAGCCATGCGTATTGAAACTGATGCCAAACACGGATGGGGCTGTAGATTAGGACTAGAGAGGAGTTTATGATGTTGGCTCTCTTTAATGTACAGACACTACTTTGGATAGGGAGGGACTGCAGAAAGGACACAGACAATGAAGAATCAATGTTTGGTGAACAATAAATCAGATGCATATGAAGACAAAACAGTTTGAAGTACAAGATGAAAGCAAGAACATAGATGCTAGGACCTTAATTTGAACCCAAATTAGAAAATAATGTAAAATATGTAAATACAATGAAATTTAAAAAAAAGAAAGAAACAAAGAAAATAACAAAGAAGGACAGAAGTGGTTGCAGGGATATAAAAACAAAATCCAACTTGAAGGGACAGTCCACCCAAAAATGAAAATTCTGTCATCATTTACTCACTCTCAGGTTGTTCCAAACCTGATTGAATGTATTTGTTCTGGTAAACACAAAGGAAGATATTTCACTCTCATCCCTCATTTACTGCCATAGTAGGGAAAATCTGTTGTCAGTTTTCAATTAAGGATAAAAAAATAAAAATAAACAATGAAGCTTTGCGAGATGCCGTACTTATTTTTTTAAGCGTATTCATTTAATTGACATGTCCATCTCCACCGTTAAACGTGTTCGCTTCATTTCATGGTAAACTGGAGCCACCTGCTGGCCCTTGCGAAGGAAAATCCCCGGATGTGACCGAGCGCCGGTTTTCGGAAATCTCGCGATATTAGCGGCGAGAGTTTCTCATCCTTGGTCTAGAAGGGCACAGAGAGCCCGGCGTAAGAGAGTTTCGGCCAGGGATCCTGACATTCACCCCCCGCTTAAACATGTTGTCCAGATTGGTGTTTGTTTCAGGTGGGTGATTTAGTCAGTTAAAGCTAATATTGCGTTTTTCATTTATTGTGTGTGTTGGGAGGACAGTTTGGTGAGTGAAGTTGAAGGGTAAATGAGGCCTCGGTGTAAATGGCCGCACATGAATCAACTCTAGCCGTGAAACGTGTTTATCCTTTCTAAGTTAATGTTTAGGTTTAGGATAATAGTAATGTATTAAATTAAGTGACCTACAGGTTTAATTTTCATATACTTGTATTAGGAGAGTCAAGGTGTTGTTGTGCTTTGATAAGTGCTGCTTGTCCTTGTGTTGCGTTGTGTAGCTGTTAGCTAAGAGCTAATGATGATACATTCAAACTGTACTTATTGTATCAGATGCATAAAAACTTGCATATAGTGTAATATTATATATGTTTTTCGTTTTTACTTTAGAGTGTTTGTATTATGTTTAATTCACAATTTACATTGCTGTTAACGAAGCTGATGAGGTTGACAGCTTGTAGCGGCTGTCATGTGTGCAAGGACGTGCATTTAATGTTAACACTTACACCAAAGGATAAATGACCATAAATTCTTATTAAATTACAGACATGTTTAATTGCAATTTGTGTAAGCATAAATACAACTTATCTATAATATGTAGTGATCAGTCTTTCATTGTTTTATTTTATGAAAAATAGTCAATTATGTTATTTCATATGCACAATTACATTTATTTAGGTCTACATTCCTCCTCTGTTACTTGTGTTAGTGTAAAAATATCAAGTTGTAATTCTCTTTTTGGTTAACAATTATAGTAACATGTTTTGCTTGTTTTTTGCAGGTCATGCCCTGAAAAACAAGGGCTCCTTTGGTGCTTGGTATGTAAGATCTTAATTCAGTATTCCATGTGTCAAGTGTGAAGTTGCAATTAGTGTAACCTAGCAGAAAAAACAATGACGTGGTGTAAATTTATAGACATCTAAAGGCCCGATCGCACCAAGATTATGATTATAAAGATAGTTCAAATGATTCTTATATAAGCATCCACAGTATTGGGCATTATTATATCTCTCCTCTTTCTTTTCCTCTTCAGCTTGGTCCAGGCCTCTCGTTCTTTTCACCAGTCGTCCCAGAGCTTGGCACCTGTACCCCCTCTGCCTGAGAAGGGAGGCAAGGTCCGCCATGGCATATTCCCAGAGGAACTTTTCACATTGTTGTACCCCAAGACTGGTGTCACAGGTGAGCTAGATGCCTTCATTGTGTCCCTTCCTGGGACATTAATGAGACAGCATGTCTGTGTTGCAGACCTGTTTCCAATGTGATTGTTCTCTGTGATTGTAGGTCCATACGTGCTGGGCACCGGACTGCTTCTGTACATGCTCTCAAAGGAAATCTACGTGATCAATCACGAGACCTTTGCTGCTGCATCCATCGGTGCTGTTGTCATTTATGGAGTCAAGAAGTTCGGACCCAGCGTCGCTGCTTTTGCAGACAAACTCAATGAGGTTTGTGGATTGTTTTAATAAAACGTCACCTAGTGCATGTCTGCTAGTCTACTAAACCTGTTTAATGTTGTGCATCATTTAACCAATGGCTGGTTGTTTGTGTATGTCTGATATCTTGTGTTGTCTGTCTCTGCAGGAGAAAATGGCAAAGGCCAACGAAGTGAAGGATCTGGCTATGGCCAATCTGACTCAGGCTATTGAGGATGAGAAGAAAGAACAGTGGAGAGTAGAAGGAAGACAGCTGCTCTTTGATGCCAAGCGGGTGAGGAGGATAGAATACCCAAACACCCATGATCCTGAGTGCAAACATTTTGTGCAAAAGCTTTTTTTAGTACATTGCATTGTGGAATACAGTATACCTTACACTACGCTCTGTTGATAAACTGTGAAAAATCTAGATTTTATAATCTGTCTGGGTCTGATTTAGTAAAACACATCATTTTTTCTTGTTTCAGAACAATGTGGCTATACTGCTGGAGACCAACAATAGGGAGCGACTGCACATGGTGACCAATGAGGTGAAGAAGAGGCTGGACTACCAGGTGGCGCTTCAAAACCTGCACCGCCGCATGGAGCAGGAGCACATGGTCAACTGGGTTGAACAGAATGTTATTAAAAGCATTACCCCACAGCAGGTACAGGGTTCATGTTTGCCTCTTGTCTTCGAGGATCTGGAAATAATGCAAAGCATTAAGTTAACTGAAATGAAATATGCTTTAACATGTTGTGAGCAGACTTACTATCAGAATTCTTTGCACACACAGGGTTGTTACTTTTATTTTTTTCTATTTCAGCTGGCTTTGAAACAGCAATTCCTAGTTTGGCCTCTAGATGAGGATGTTGTACTTAACACTGTGTGTAGTCATACAGCATACTGATTGAGACTTCACATAAAAAAAACATGTATAGCAGTTTTTAATGGTGTTGTTTTGTTATTCAGACCGCCATCTTTTTTTAAATGCTAAAAACCACTAGAACAAAATACTTGTGTTACCATGATTAGTATGATGGAAAACATTTTCTCTGAACAATGTTTCTTTCTGTCTTTCAGGAGAAGGAGAGCATTGCCAAGTGCATCTCAGATCTTAAAGTCCTGTCCAAGAGCACTCAGGCTAGAGCGACTGCATAGATCTCTATCAATGCACACACTGAAGCCTTCTGTTTTTCCTTTTAAATAAATCTTTCTGTCTGACAGTCTAGCAGTGTCGTCAAAAGTGTACATACCCGTATTAAATAAAAGATTTGGTTATTCACTAAACTGCTGTGTGTGTTTATTTTATGATGCCAACTCATACATTCAGATTTTTGTCATTGATATTTAATCCTGAACTTTTATCTTTTAGGGCAATCCTTTGTTTTGTCAATGTCATAGCGACTGATGGTTCATCGTACGTAATATGGTTGTAAATAGTGATTGCCATTACATGTTGGCATTACACAATGACACAGTTTTGTTGTACACAGTATAAGAGATATTGGTTAACATTGTAGTAACTAGCCTGTTAAACCTTTGGACTCATAAATTTAGGGAATGTTCCCTGGTTTTTTCAGTGTTAGAAACTACCTCCTGCTTCATTATACTGTATGCACTAGACTTTGACCTTGGCTTTTCCAGGAAGTCCAGGATATTTGCTTTCAAGCAGTCTATTGTAAGACTTCATAGGCTACACATGTCTAAATGCTGGAATACTTTTAATTCAGGAATGACGGTTTGAAGTTGATTCTTGTTAGGATTTTCTTTAAGGTAACGTACTGCCATTCGTTTTTTTTCGTGGATTTTGTGTTTTACTGATATTAATTTCATAACCAATATGTTCGTTTAGTCACTTCTTCATGAAGGTGGGCCCACAGAATAAACAAAAAAAATTACATTATTTTAAAATCATCTGAATGATTTTAGAGAGCAAAAGATTCAGTATGAAATCGTTATAAATTTGCGTTAAAAATATTTGTTAATTCAACTTAAAAAATTAAGCTGTCTTAAACATTATTAACTTATATTTTTAAGTTGAAACAACAAATACATTTTTACAGTGTACTGCTCTATGTTCATTTTGAGCGATATTTTGAGATTTTGGTGATGTTTAAGTTCCTCTTAAATGCAGTTGTGTTCTCTGACACTTTGGTTTACCACATTTACTGCCAGTTTTCACATCGTAAAACCAATAACACATCGACACAGTAGGTTTCTGTAGTGTTATTGTCAGTTAATGTGTTGCTTTTTAGTCTGTGTCCTCTCATATGTGATGACTAGACACATTTCACCTCCTGTGGGCTGTGAAGCCCCAAAACATTGATGAGACAAAGCTGTTGTGTTGAAAGTTTTGCTAACATATCTGCCTTTCTGAATTTTGTCTTGTAAAACTTCCTCTTTAATCTTATACTCTCTGTCACTTTGTCATTGTCATGATTGCTTCATGACTCATTTATATGGTTTATCACTTTAGTCACAAGTCTAATGTATGCATATCAATGGAATATTTTAGAAGATTTATACATAGTTCATATTGAATGTATTGTACCTATTCACTGTGATTGTTAGTTAGTTAAATATTTGTCTTTAGTTTTGCAAGTTTTGAGGATGTACTACACGTGCCTGCACTAACTTGACAACTAAACACATGATACATTTTTTTAAAGTGTCAAAAACAGACCTCAAACCACAAGTTCTTGCTCATTTATTTTCCTGACAGAGTTGCTCAACTATTGATTCAGACATGCTTATCTGATTTCTATTATTACAGGTGTGTGACATCATGTATGGAGGTAATCCTGTCCAAGTTTTTCCATCAAGGTACAGTTCTCACTCTCTGACCCCTGTAAGCCTATTTTTTTGAGGTAGTATTACACAGTGGAAGTCAGATTCAAAAAGGTTTCTGAACTATTGTTCAAGGGGCAATTTTTGCTTTTATGAGGACATGTAGACCATTCTGATCATATCAGTTGTTTTAGTTAAAGAGAAATAAAGGCTGTATGTTTTGGTGTCCCTCAGTAGCTAATGTATAAACTGCGTGTTAGCCATTTAGTCACTGTGGCCAGTAAAACATTAATATATAAATTTTTTCGTCCATTTAGACTTGTATAGTTTGTAGAGATGTATTGTTGTGTGTTTGTATTTTACAGTAGAGGCTTCTCTCATGAGCCACTCTCCCAGAAGTCTGGCATGTCTCGTCCCAGTGGGAAATCCATCTACAGTATGTACAGTAGGCTTACAACACCTAACTAGTTTACAACTATAATATAACACAGCAACCAACCTACAGTGTCATAATGTTAACCTTTGATGATTTAGTGCAAAGGAAGGAGTATGCAGAATCAATGAGCAGACAACAAGACAACTTTCAGTACAGAGTGGAGGTAAGAGAAAATCAAGTTACTTGACTTATTAACTGAACTACAGGAAACAAAATCCAGTAAAGATGGCGTAAAAAGCTTTTTTTAGTCATTTGTGATTATGTAAGGCAAAATATCAAAGAACTAATAATAAAGTGCATCTGAGATGTCATCATCATCAGTCAAAATCTATAATGCACTAATACAAACACATATATTCTGTATTCTGTCCATCATGTAGAGATTTTCATTTTTCGTTCAACCTAACTAGAAAAGTTGTTGTCATAGTAACACTGTTTTAACTTTCTCATACTTCAGCACCTGTTCACCTGTGAGTTAGATGGCAGAGAGGTGAGCACCATTGAGGACTGTGTGACCAGACTGAAGAGTCTAGACAGTAAAGGTAAAGTGTGGGGTCAGGACATGATCATGGGACTCCAGGGTAGCCATCTACAGCTGTGTGACATAGAGACCAAGGTGAGACTTAATGCTTTATTAAAAAAATTCGACAGTCTTTTTCTGTATTTTTACCGTTTTTGACATGTTTCAAAAATAAACTGTTAAAAAATATTTTCTGGAAACGGAAATCTTCTGGCAGCTGGGCCGCTTTAACACATTCTTACTGTGAATGGCAAGTCTTATCTTATTCTTCTTCCTGGAATTGCAGGAGGTTTTGGAGTCAGTTCATCTGAATAGCATCAAGAAGACAAACACTGTGCTCGACAGTTGCGTGTATGACTCCCTTCTCATTATCGTGGTTCAGGATTATAGCCAGAGAACCCCTCGGGCCTTTCTGTTCCAGTGTGAGGAGAGTGGGGTGAGGAACACGCTCTATACATCATTTATCCATGAATATATCTGTCAGTTCCAAAGTTATAAATTTGTCTTATCTTATAGTATTTCAATTTATAACATTAGAACAGACAGCTTTGGATTCTACCGGCTGTGGGAGTTAAATTCCATTCTCTCTACAGTATATCAGGGACTGAAATTAAGGTAGTTTTGCATTTTTCTTTTACTAGGCTCTGGATGTATCGAATGATTTAAATAGAGCAATACAGCAAGGTGACGGGGACATCACTCCTCCTCTTAAGGAGCCACAAATGGACATCAGGTCTGATACCTTCAAGCAAATCCAAACAGAACTGCATTAAATCACATACACTCTGAGTCACTGACATCTTTACATTTACACATTTCTTATTTCTCAGGAGTAACCTAGAGAACATCATTGGTCAGGGTTTTCCAGGCAGCTTCAAAAGACCAACTATCTCAGCCCAGCCATCTACACCCCCTCCCCCAGAATATCCCCCTCCACAGTTCAACAACTACCAAGACTACGGTGATGACTTAGAGATTATATTTCACTATGAAAAAAATCTGATATCACACCTTTTGTAATTTAAATGTGTTAACTAAAGTTTTAATGGATGTTTGCAGATGATAGGAAGCCATCACCTATTGCGCTCACACCCAGAGATGAGCGGTACGAGCGGGAGTTGACTCCACCTCCATACAGTGACATGGAAAGAAATGCGGTCAGTTCATTTTTATAGTCAAGCCTTATGTTATCTCAGCTCACCTCCCCACCCATCTATCCGTTTATTTATTGAGACATTGCACCAACACTCTCTACAGGAAATTTTTAACCATGTTGCTGCAGACGTTGAGATCTTCATAAATAAAGTTGGAGCGGCTTTGCCGACAAATGATGGCAGCAAGAAAAAAAAGAAAGAAAAAAATGCTAAAAAACAAGGTAGCTGAAGACTGAAGATGTTGGATTTAAGATTTTGACATCAATTGAATTCATTAAAATTAATATTAATATTGTTGTTGTTGTTATTATTCTAGCTGGAAATCTTCCCCCTGTGGATGAGTATGTATCCTGTCTACAGAAAATAAAGTACGGGTTCAACCTTCTGGTAAGAAAAATTCTAAGTTTAGACTAATACCATGGATACTTCAGAATATACAGTAAAGTTTGCCATTGTAAAATGGCATGTTTCTGAAGTTGAATTGAATTTAAAAAAAACAATCAAAAATTCTTTATAGTATTATGTAGCCTATCTGTTGTATAGGTTGTTTTATAATAATAACAACTACTCTTAACAGGGGAAGCTAGATGGTTACCTAAAGCATCCTCCTGCATCTGAGTTTGTTCACAGTATATTCTCTTCTCTTGGTTTTGTAAGTATCCATTTAACAGGTTCACTCAATGGTTATATTGTAATTAGATTTCACACAAGAAAATTTTTTTTGGGTGTTTGTTATTCTTAAATATTGTAGGTATATTTGTAAACAGCTCATTTTATCCCCTGATTCCTCAGGTGTTCAGTCAATATCCCCCCAACATCCCCCCTTCAGTGCTGAGTCCAATGCTGACCGAAAAAGCTCTGCTGCTCCTGGGAGCTGTTGTCACATCAGAGGAGGACAGACTGTGGGCAAGTTTAGGAGACTCTTGGAACGTCCCTAGGTCTGACTTCTATTTATCTTGTTCAAAAACAAACAAACGCATAACTGAAGAAACGCTAATGTGATTTTTCTTGCGATCAGATCTAAATGGCCGAATGGGGATCAGATTCCTCCATATTATCCTGTATTTTATGATGGCTGGCAGGCCCCTCCACCCTCATCCAGAGGTCAGCCATTTCAACAGAGTAACAGTGAACAGTTTCCACCCAGAAACGTCTCACAGAGGCCACCTGAACAGGTAGAAACTAACATCAATGAACTAGTTGTAAAATACTCCAAATAATTTCACACATCATATCGCAAGGAACAATAAAATAGAATGAGTTAAAAATATCATCTCTATTGCAGGACGACAGACCTTGGAGCGCCGCACCCGTTCGGTGAGCCACATGAAAATTAAAATACAGAGATAACATATGTGTACATGACTGTGACATCAGCACAATTATTGGTCTTAAAAAAACAGAAACGTTTGCGTTTAATTCTTGTTAATGTCAAATAGTATATATTTTAATATTTATTTTAGATTGTGTTTGGATATTTTTTGTATTTGATTAAATGTGTAATATATAAGATATATTCAAATGAAGCTGAGGTAACAAGGATTTTGTCTTGTTTATCATCAGGTCACCAGAGCCACCTCTGTATATGAGGGCCATGTATGATATTTTGGCCAGAAACAGTCAGGAACTGAGTGTGATGAAGGGTGAAGTGGTGCAGGTAATCTCCTGACCTTTAACTCTGCGGATCCTTCGGCGGGTCCCGTATGGCATCATCAAATCTTTAAGTTGTGAAGCACAAAACTAGACATATATGGTATCTTTTGAAAGCTTAGACCCCAGGGGTCTTTTTTTTACTAGTCCCATCATTTTCACATTTATGTTACATACAAGAACATAATAAGGTCTGGATTCATCTTCTCAAAACACAGACACCAACTTTCCCTTGTAAAAATCACAAATAATATTCAATTTTATATTTATGTCACACAAACTCACAAAACATAGATTCATCAAATATAAGAGCTCACTAACCAGAATATTACTGTATATGTCATCAATCTAAAACTTTAGAGTAACATAACATAAACCAGTTATCATATTTATTGTCAAATTTGTCTGTAAAATGAAACAATTTTTTATCAATTTATTCCAATATATGTGAGTAGAGCACTCTTTTAAATACAGGTTAAAAAAAGCAAAATATCCACCAGAGTTTAATAAACCTATACATACAGGTCACCACACCTCACACAAAGTTGATTTGTGTAATTTCAGGGGTGAACTATTTACTCCATCAATCAAAAATAAATTTTTCCTGTGAAGATGTGTGTTTATGTTGTTTGCTTAAACAGGTAATCGACAAGTCCAAGCAATGGTGGAAAGTAAAGAAAAGCCGTGGTGAGGAGGGCCATGTGCCTCACAATGTTCTAGAGCCTGTTGACAGAGAGACGCCAACAGCAAACCAGGGAAGGGGTGGGGTAAGGCATACCTTTGCTTTATGCAAAAAAGAATTCCTAAGAGGGTCCAAGAGTTTGAAAGAAAAAGCATTTCCAGTAAATCTGTCAAGCATAGTCTTAAGGCTTAAATCTGGAACAAAACATATTTATCTGTAATAACCAAAATGACATAACATGTTTATTTTTAACTAAATATTTCACTACTTTTTAAAAGGGTGCACCTGTATATTCTCAGCAAAATATGAGAGGACCTCCATCACTGGACATGAAATCCAGACCTGAGGAAGTCAGAGCCTGGTTACAATACAAAGGCTTTTCTAAAGGGTAAGAAACTCCTGGATCTTTAAATACTATCTTGTATGCATTCTAACTGCAGTCAGATATATTAAAGGATTAATGTACATTGTTAATATGACTTATAACTTATATATGTATAGGACAGTGCAGAGTCTTGGAGTGTTTGATGGATCGATGCTGCTGGGCATGAAGCAAGATGATATACGAGCAATATGTCCAGAGGAAGGAAGTCGAGTCTTCTTTCAACTTCAAAGTGTTAGATCTACCATTGCTGTAAGTTATGCATCACTATTGTGATAATCCTACAGGTTTTCCTATAGCATTTTAATTGTGAAGTTCACAGCCTACAAGTGCCAGTACAAACTTCTCTTTATTGTCTTTGCAGCTTGCTGGTGAGGCAGAATACCCGTATGGCCCCCGCTGAAAATTAGAGGCAAGAATCCCAACATGAATGAACAAGGATTATTTCCACATGTCAGCATTTTCTTTTATTGGCAACATGGCAAATGCCTGCAAGCTGTTCAGCTAAAAATTACAAACAGGGATAAATTGCTAAATGCAACTATTGTTTCTAGATGCATGTACTGTAGATTTATGTGTTTAAGACTTTACTTTATTTATTGGTATAGTGATTTATTGGTTACTATTAGCTACAGTTTTGCAGCATTCAACCCAAGCTATGCCACAGGTTGTTTCAGGGTGACTGTCATTGTAATTTCAGAACTGGCAATTCCAATTTATGTAAATTAACTAAATCTAAATCTTAAAAGTCTGTCCAAAAATAATTTTCTGCTTTATTTGGTCAAAATAAGGTTGTGCTTTTATTTATCATTGTAATGTGGAAATCTTGAATACAACAACAGTGAAACTTTTCTTTTTATGGAATCAAAATAAAAGTGCAAAATTTGCCTGTGAATGCTTTTAATTCAAACATTAATTCAAACGTTGCTGTGCAACTGCACTGTATTACTGTATAAGCAACAAAAAATTCTTATGATTATTCTAGTATGTTCTCTATAAAGAGTGCCTAATGGTTATACTGTCAACTGTAAACGTAACTAATTATCCTTAAATTGTTTACTGAAGTTTAAAAAAACAAAACGTAACACTTCAAAACTGCATTGACCAAACGGTGTCTAATCTTATGATGCTTCTTTTCAATCCTTTTTGTTTCCCCATTTGGCCATCTTGTTGTTAACAGGTGTTTTCATGAATTTGCTGGACTTCATGTATGCCACAATCTTCTCAAGACTCTGGCGAGACAAAAGAAATCCAGACTGAATCAGTTACATTCTGTTCCATCCTAAATAAAAACACTTATCTGAGACTATCAAACATATTATCTGACAAACCTCAAAACGATCCAGAAAACATCTAAGGTTTTTAAAGTCATCCAGGCATTCCGGCTCAAACATACGGTGCTGATCCAACAACTCGTACAGAATAAAGTCCACAAACGTGATCTACAGAACAAAAAGACAATCTCAAAAACGAACAGTCTCATAGGACATACTGGCACTGGCACAAATTCTAGTTTAGCTCCCGAACATAATCACATCTCACCTTGTCTCCAGCAAACCACTTCCTGTCACCAAGGAAGTTAGACATCTGCTTTAGAGTTCCAGGCAGTGCCTTTGTATAACATGTTTTGTTTTTGTCCTGTAATCCAATTAAAGACATTATAAAGAACTAATTTTATGTTAATATAATTGTGTGTATATGCAAGTGTATTTATAGCACTCACAAAGTCTCCATAGCAGAGCTGAACGAAACCATTGCGGAAATCCATTGCCTGATTCTCCAAGATGTCAACCCTTACCTGCTCCTGTTCGGTTTCTCCACCTAGAAATACAGTACAGAGAAATCCTAGAAATACAGTACAGACAGAGAAATCCTAGAAATACAGTACAGACAGAGAAATCCTAGAAATACAGTACAGAGAAATCCTAGAAATACAGTACAGAGAAATCCTAGAAATACAGTAAAGAGAAATCCTAGAAATACAGTACAGACAGAGAAATCCTAGAAATACAGTACAGACAGAGAAATCCTAGAAATACAGTACAGACAGAGAAATCCTAGAAATACAGCACAGAGAAATCCTAGAAATACAGTAAAGAGAAATCCTAGAAATACAGTACAGACAGAGAAATCCTAGAAATACAGTAAAGAGAAATCCTAGAAATACAGTACAGACAGAGAAATCCTAGAAATACAGTAAAGAGAAATCCTAGAAATACAGTACAGACAAATCCTAGAAATACAGTACAGACAGAGAAATCCTAGAAATACAGCACAGAGAAATCCTAGAAATACAGTACAGACAGAGAAATCCTAGAAATACAGTAAAGAGAAATCCTAGAAATACAGTACAGACAGAGAAATCCTAGAAATACAGTAAAGAGAAATCCTAGAAATACAGTACAGACAGAGAAATCCTAGAAATACAGTACAGAGAAATTTGCTTGGCAAAGCTCACAATGGTGGTATGCAGAAGTATTCCTAATAGAAAAAAGCACCAACTTAAGTTCCAGAATACTCACAGAGGTTGTGTTTGCGGGCGATGTATCTCATGATGGCATTGCTTTGAACGATCTTCTTGTCACCATCCATTAAGTACGGCAACTAGTAAAGAATGTATATGGTTAGCGGTTACACATTGAATGGCTCAAAACTGTGGCTAACCTGCAGACTTACATTAGGAAAGTCCATTCCGAGTTTGTTCTTCTCATCAAACCAACAGCTTTTGTCATAGTTGGGACCTGCAAGATTAATTAAATCATTTTCAACACACACCAGCAGGATCACAATTATATTATATTAAAGGAAAATGTGTATTGCGCCTGCAGAGTTAGAATTGTAAATCATGTACCTTCACCACAGGAATACAATTTCTCCTCATACTCAGAACCGGTGTATTCCAACAACAGACGGATTGGTTGAGCAAGCTGTTAAGCAGTTAGACGATACCCGTGAGATATTACTAGTTTCATTTGGACGTAAATCAAGATTACAAAAAAGTTGGCACAAGTAACGTAGAGGTGGGTCTATAAACCCCCGACTTTCTTTCATAGCATAACATCTCATCTTGAAATTACACAAAAATTCGATTCACAAAAGTGGCATTATTTTGTGTTTCAAATTCCATCTACAGTACAAACCCAAATTGGCAATTAGTTACAAACTCTTTACCAACAAATGTTTTATTGATTTAGAAAGTGTAAAAATGGAAACAGAATAAAAAAGCTGTGAGCGTATTTCACACCATCAGCATACTTTGTTGAGAGTATCGTTTACATCGTCTGGTCTGCTAAAGGCGTATCTAAAGTGCAACTAGTTCACGCATTAAATAAATACAACTAAGAAAATAACTTACATTTTGATTTGACAGTTTTTGCCTATGGCAAACTAAATCTCAAGTGTAGCGACGCAAACTATGCAAGTTATAAACTTCGCAAGAAACTATAAACTGCCTCTTACCCCGCGTATATCCCAGTAAGCCAATTTCATTGCCATCTCGCAACCAAAATGTGAACAACTGTGTTCCCCGAAGAGGTGCAGCTCGCTGGATAATATCGGGGCTGTCGCGCATGCGTGAAGGCGTTGAACTTGTGCTTTGTGCGATTGGACCCGCGCAGATTCCTCAAGACCAATCAGTGACACGGTGGAGGAATTCCTCAACACAATTGGTTTGTTTGACTTCGTGATGCGCTGCGCAGACTGATCGACGAATTACATCAGAGTACCGCGAGAGTTGACTGTTGCGAATGCTTTTCAACCGGTCTCGCGTTCTTGAAGTTGAAGGCGTATCAGTATGCGCAGCACAAGGGCAAATACTAGTGCGTCCCACATTTAATCTGTCATTATATATCAAATACATTTCGTGGCATTTATTTATTTTTTCATTGTGGCCCTATAAAGTTTATTAAACTGTATTAAATAATACTTTTTTATTTTTCCTAACTTGCCTAATTTGAATTAAATTAGAAAATATTAGAATAGTAGATACATATAATTGTGTATTGCACAAAATTTTTATTAAAAATGAATAGTACTTTAATATGGACCAAACATTCTGCACAGTATAAATTGTTTTTATGTGTAGTGATTTAAAGACAACAACCTCTCTAAGTCATTGTAAATGTAATGAAGACGGATGAAACTTTAAGCAGAATTTACTGGCCCGGCTGTAACACTAGAGGGTCACGGGGTACAGGGAATAAAAGGTGATCCAAAGGACAGAACACAAAGAAGGTCTGTGTCTTTGTTACCAGGTCAGAACAGATATGGGGAGCTGTCTGGGCTTTCCAGGCTGCAGGGTCAGTCTCTCATTGACAGATTAGGACATATGTTATTGTTTCAAAGCTAATGCAAAGTAATCTATACAAAGTGAGAAACTATAAAGGAAGCACCTTAGAGTCATATAGGTTTGATTTCAAGGTTGTATAGATGGGATAAATGAATGATTTGAGATAAATATTGTGCAATATTAAAGTTAAAATTCAAGAATACATAAATTAAAATTTTCACTCGAATAATGTGATGATAAATTAAGAAAACATCCACACAAAAGCATCCAGAATGTTGATGTTTTAATTTTGAGATATAGAATGCATCAGAAAAATAAACTTCACTTTCATATTATTATGTCTGATTTACAATAAATAGCACTAATGATTACTCTATTACAGATACATATAAATGGCCAAGTGACGCAATGGATGCACCACTAGAAATAAATAATACCACAATAATAAACACATTAAAACATGTAACCTATTAAAATCAAGAATATAAATGAGAATAATAGTCTATGTAAAATGACATGTAATAATGGCTCATGGCAAAGATGCTCTTGGGTGCTTGAGCTTACACATAGCAGCCAAAGAATGTTTGTGGCTATTAGTGTTCAATCTACACAAATGTTCATTTTCTATGAGGGTGTAAACCATACTGATACTGGATTTGAGATTGTGGACAGTTGTCCTCAGTAACAGAGGTTTCCTAAAGATAGAGTTCTTAGCTGGATGTATGTTCCAGTTCATATTATAAAACATGCTTTTTTAAAGACAATGTCAGCACTTTCTGGTGTAAATTCACTACTCGACAGAGTATTTTGCTGTGGGATCAAACCTAATACGACTGGTCAACATTGCCCTGATTCACCTTTCACTTACACTGGTTGAATAATTCAAAGAGTATGACACCCTAAGATCTGGCCTGTCCTGCACCCATGCACATGGGGCCCTGATCTTCACCCATCGCCAGCTCCTCTGACTGCACAGCCTGAGTTATCAGATTCAGCTCCTCGCACAGCGTCTCGAAGCGATATGCCACACGGATGTCTGGAACGTTGGTGCGTCTAATGTAATTTCCTTCCTGTCCCTCTTGCAGATAATGCGGCCCCAGCCAGTAGCTCTTTACCTGGACAGAGTACATTTGGATGCATGTCACATTGACCTATCGGATATTGAGCTTTTGTGCCTCTGTGTTGAGTGAAACTAAAAAAAAATGATGTAACACATGGATCACCTTGTGAGAAAATCCACTCATGAGAACACTGTTTCGGGACAGTTCACACATATCACAGGAGCTCAGCTTCCACACCTGCGCAGCAATACTGTACTCCTCCATAAGAGGCTCCTGGAACAAACATACTGCATTACACACACAAACAGTAACAGCCTCTGAGTAATAAACAAACATAGTTTGTTACCTTTGTAAAATGGAACTGCAGTGGGTCATCGGTGGACAGAGACACCATGAGACCTCTAGACAGATACTCGGGTAGTGGATTTCGATGGTAACTGAGGAAGAGGCTGTTGTTGCTGAGTGGGGACATTGCGATGCCAATCTGAGCCAGGTAATACAGATACTGCAGTACAGGAGCCTGAGGAAAATACACACAAATCTCAGTTTAAAACTATGTGCTCAACTTGAGTTTCTCAGTGGTGAATCGATAAGTTCAGTTCACCACTGATAAGTGGGTGTGAAAGAATGTGACAGATATGACATGTAAACTATTAGAGAATAGTTTATAAAGTTGCATAATTTGTCTACCACAAACAACAACACGATCCTGAATATGAAAGCTTTGTATATTTATGTAGATGATAGTGGAAGTTTCTTTGCCTTTCTCAAAAGAAGACCATGGGAAATATTCTCCGACAGCATAAATCCAGAAACCAGATGGTGAATAGGCCCTGCCTCTCCGCAATGCGGCCGTAATACAAACGTATTAAAGTTTCTTTGCCTGTTGGGAAAGGCAGCTAATATTTAAAAAGCAGTCCTGGAACATTTAAAAGCAGTCCTGGAACTAAAATATCTTAACATTTTAAGTAAAAAATTTTTTCAGAATTACTAAAATATACTCAATAAAGGGAGATGTGCTATGTTGCAGCAAAAGAAAGAATACGTACCTACGCAGATGGTTGAGTACAGTCATATTGGCATACATGTAGTACAGGTAGTAGGAGTATGGAGGATTATCCTCCTCCGTCCAGTTTCCAGGTTTTGGGCTGTCCAGGTTAAAGATGTGATGTTCGGGTTTAGATTCATCATCCACACTATCAAACCCAACAACCTGAGGAGCACAGCAACTTTTAAATAAAACCAATAAAACAATTTTGAGAAAAGTCTATTTCAACAATTATATTGTGGCACTTTACTGGGTGTCACACCCATGAATTCTCAACTGGCTACTTATCATTTCGCAATTTCTTTCTTATCCAAAGCAACTCACAAGTATTACAGGGTGAGTCATTTTAACTATCATGCCTCTGGTATTTTGGCCAGAGATAAAGTTCTCAAATAAACACAAACACAGTAAACTCACGTGTTGCAGGAAGAGATGCAGCTCTGGGTGACTGCTGGGCTGAACGGTGACCTCAAACAGAGGCATAAAAATGTTCTCTAGCATCTGCTGGAAATTGCAAAGCTGCTTTTTGGTGTGGTACACATCACTATAGAAGAGAAAAAATACGTCACTTATGTGTCTTAGAGGTGGTTCTAGTTTAGCAAATGAAATACATACCTTTCATTAACATTAAAATAATATTTTTTATGTTATTATTTCAAAAAAATATTTAGGTGTTTTCAATCATAATATATATCTTAAAAGCTAATATTTAGGCTAGGCAATTTTAGGTGCTTTGCTATTTCAAACACTTACTATAATTTAACTAGTTAACCTATAGAAACCATAGTTGTTTGACTATAATTGACTATAGTCCCAGCACTATAACCAACAAAAAAATCAGGTCTGATATAAATATCATATAATAAAAAGGCATTTCAATAAATTAGATTACTACTCACAATAGTCGTGGCACCTGCACCAGCCAGCGCACATTATCTGAATAGACCTTGTGTCTGACAGCCCACTTGGCCAGTTTGTCCCACTCATCTCTTAATCGGCCGTAGATGGAGAGACGCAGCTCAACATTCTGATACTTGCTCTCCTCCAGGTCCGCCATCACTTCCTAAAATGCACCGATGTTAAACGTTCAGCAGGGGGCGCACATTCAATGCCGATATTACATTGAATCCACATTTGGTGACCATATGTTTGTTATGCATGATTTAAAGATTACAAAGAACAGATGATACCTTGATTATGTGCCCAAAGTATTTCCCCTCAATATGGTTGTCTGTCTTGATAAAGATTTCTCGGAGGATAGACTCCCCAATGGGGTTGTACTTGGAATTGAATTTATCAAAGCGGTGGAATGTGTTACGGTCCTGTGAGAAACACAGAATTATATATTCAGATAAATAAAAAATGACCTAAAAATAGTTCCTTTCAGTAAAGTTTGCCATATCATTATGGTTTATGGGCTGTGTGCAACTTTATATAGTGACAGAGTGTATGTAATAGTGAACAACAGCCCATTCATAAGCTTATTTAAGTTCTAGGTTAAGTGTAAACCCACTGAGCTTGTGGCAACTGCATTTGCTCTGTGCAACATACTTTTAGTGTGACCCATATCCCACACAAGCCTTGGGATCCCACCAGATATTTGCTTCGCATCTAATGTGTGTGCAGCTTAAAGTCTACCAGTTTAATTTTGCTTTTTGTTTATATTGATTTTCAATATTCATGCCTTTATTTTGTATATTAGTGCTTTAAGACCTTTGCTTCTATTATCATGTAACAGCTACTGCAGTTCTTACCGCATGCATATCCAGAGTGTCTACGCTGAGGTCAAAGGCTGTCAGATTCATGTTTTCAAACACCTCATTCAGGGTCTGCCCCTGCCCCTGTTCTACGTGGACAATTTCACCTGGATATTTCTTCATGGCTCTTTTAATAAAGCGCAACAAGTGCTTTTGATTCATACAGGAGGCGGCATGGATGTGTGTATCCACCTGAAGAACAACATGACAAGACAACAAACAGTTAGGCTGAGAATTACATCACTGAGGAGTTTTACAGATAATATTTAATAATGTTATAAAAAATATAATGAAATTCCTTAACAATCATATTCTTTGTTGCTGTTTGGTTCAGGAAACAAATAAATATTTTCAAGATTTTAGTAGAAAGATGACCTTCCTGATGTTGTAGAAATCTCGGTGAGGAACCTTCTTCTGTGCCGCCAACTCTTTCATCTCATTTAGGAGAATGTGCATCTGAAACTTGGAGCTCAGATACTGCAGCCGGCGATAGCAGAAAGACTTCCTGTTGGAAAATTTTGTAATCAGGAATTGTCAGTGTTGAACTATACTGAGGTACATAAGATAATATTGAGAATGGGGATATTGGACAGTTCTGGATATTTCAGGGAGATGAGGGAACTGTTCAAATTTGGTTAAATTTTATATTGAGTTCACTTGAGAGGATTTGAATAAAGCAAATTAATTCACACAGTGACGATTTCACGGTTACAGAATCATGTGTTAATTTTAAGTGATCATTTATTCATAATCTCCATAACATGCTGGTGGATCAGAACAGAACAAACACGCTGAGCAGAACTTACACTGGTCCGTTAATGATGAGCGCCATCATCACATTCATATCAGCTATGTATTCCTGCAGGTCTGGGTATGGCAGGTCCAATTCCGAGGTACTGATGAAGAAAAAAGTTTAAATGAAATCAAAACAACAATTCTAAAACAAAAGCACTGAAAATTCTCTTTTAATAAGAACTATGAAACATTGTTGTTGACCAAAGTGCTTTACAATCAATAAAAGAATAAATAGTAGATAATAAATAATGTAAAATTACAACATTAGATCAGTGGGTAAACAACACAAAAACGTACTTATGCGTGTACACATGAACAACACCATCCACCATCTTGCAGGTGTAGCCTAAGCCTAGGGGCATGTTTGCAGGGTCTAGACACTCATAAGGGTGGGTTTCTGAAACAGGTGGGTGGACCGTTGCATCTGCGGAAAATACACAAGCGATCACAGATATAATCAACTGCTTTGTGTTGAAACCGAAAACGTATTATATGTGCATTCTTAAAAACTCATAAACACTGTGTTGTGGTTTAACTGATGATTGTGCGGTTTATAAACACATGCCGACACTGATATGCTAACAGAAAGAACCAGCTTTTAGAATGAGACTAAATAAGTTTTACGGTCTACTCTTTCACAAAGCTTTGGATACACCCACTTGCGCATACAGAGGACTCGGGCACCTCCTCATAGATGTTGATGTCCAGAGGCCGATCACCTAACTCCTGCAGGGAACGTGCCGTGGTTCTGCAGAAGCTCTGCATGGACAGAGAGACGTACTTCTCTCTGATGAACAAAGCTTTGACTACACATTTAGCGGCATCCAATAGATCAGTAAACGGGACCTGGTGAGTATATGACAAAATAAGATTTTTGTAAACAGTGTGATTTTATACAACAAATCAATCGACAGTATCTGTTACTCTGGTATATTTCTAAACTGTCAGCTGTCACCGCATGTTTTCCCTCTGGGGTTCATGTACTTGTGTGTTAAGCATGTGTTCCTTCAGCTTTATATTGTCCACTTAAATTGTCAACATCTCCTTTTAAACCAAAACAGAAAAGAGTGAAAAACAGGAGCTATCACTATACCCCACATTTCTCGTCTCCAGAGATCGCGACTCTCTGATACTCCCTCTCAGGGACGAGCACAC
Organism: Oreonectes daqikongensis; assembly: GCA_026939265.1. Taxonomy (NCBI): domain Eukaryota; kingdom Metazoa; phylum Chordata; class Actinopteri; order Cypriniformes; family Nemacheilidae; genus Oreonectes; species Oreonectes daqikongensis. The sequence continues at coordinate 7,039,795 of JAOTQM010000117.1, read as the reverse complement.
TCTCTGGATACTGTTCTTTAGGCACCTGGCTCTGTTCTTTCATATATCTGTAAAAAAGATGAGATTAAGTGTGTCAATATTTTGTGATATCTAGACACACTGAGTGTGTTATTAATAATCACAAAACATATTGGAGACTCACTCTAAATCTGTTGCACTGTCTGTTTTCATGAACTCCTGTTTGGCTCGCAGCAGGATATCAGGCTCAAACCTAAAGAGAAAAAACAGACAAACTGACTTTGTATCAGGGTTAACAGTGAGTGTAAAACACTCACAAGAGGTGAAGGGATAGTTCACCAAAAAATATTAAAATGTTATTAACATTCTTTAAAATATCTTCTTTTTTATTCTCCAGAAGAATGAATGTCATACATGTTTGAAATTACATGAGGGATCATGAATTTTCATTTTTGGGTGAACTATCCCTTTAACACTGTATTATAGGAAGTCAATAGCAGAGGTAAATAGTAAATGATGCAGTACTTGATGTCCTGGCTGATCTGCCGCTCAAGTCTGTGGCGTCTTTCCTCCAGCTGCTCGATGGGACTCTCCTCAGGGAACTCATATGGAGCGCTGCGCATCTCACTCTCTGCCAGGCTGCGGGAGAACAGCTCCTAAACAAGTCAAGCACTTACATGAATAATTAAAATGTACTAAACACCACCATGTGCATAAACTGCTGTTTTGTGTACCTCTGCGATCTCTTTGTATTTGCCATCCATGGATGTGCGCAGGTCGATGTAGCCGTGCTTGGTTACAGGGTTGCCAGGCAGAGAATACTGGGCTGTGAGAAGATGTCGGCCACAGAGATCTGGTGGAAAGATAAGGAGAATAAGATCTTGTATTTAAAAGATGTCTCAAAACTGTTTGAATTTTAAAAAACAAGTGCAGAGATAAAGCGTTTAAGGCAAAAATATTGTGTTAGTGACTAGCGTTGTTTTTCTGCTGTCCCGAGAGAAGGGCAGGGTCAGAGAAGAGAATGCTGCTTAAGATCTGCAGCTGTTTGCCTCACAAGACAATAGAGCATTTAGGTGGGAGAGCATTAGAGTATGTGTGTGTATGCTGGCCTCTATTACCATGTCCATGTGTAAGCATAAATTATGACAATAATGAAAAGAATTTAGATTTTAATATTTTCTGCAAAAAAACATAGCAGTCAAAAGTGGTGCAAATGCTTGTGAAAATGTCACCTCTATAGTATTAGGGGATTGTGGGTGGTTGCCAGGGTGCTAAGCTGTTTTTATTAAAATTGCTTACATATATACGTGACCCTGCCTGGACCACAAAACCAGTCACAAGTAGCACAGGAATATTTGTCGTAATAGCCAACAATACATTGTATTAAACAAAAACGACCCTCATGAGGTTTTGTGGTCCAGGGTCACATTTAACATACAAACCTATATTATATAATCCTCAAACAGATGCAAAGGTCAACAGATTAAACTCTGTCTATAATAAAGCACCTAAGCGTTTTCTTTATTTTTGCTCTAGCATAGTGATTGGTCAGATTTTAAATGTTTAAAAAGCAATTGTTTTGTCTGCTTGTTTAATCATTTATGTTATAAATGATATTGTCAATATTCAGTTTCACATGGAGTCAAACACTTTCACTGCGACAGAGGCTCCACCCCTCTGCTCTTGTTCCCGTGTGTAATATCAGTCTTTCAAAACTCTGACGTCTGATCAAATATTAATAAGCCTGATGAATAATGAAGCTGTGATGTCTAGCCCCTGCACTGCAAACACTGTTTCCCACCATGGGGGAACACAGTAAACAAACCGAGCTGTTGGACATGGATGGATTCTCCTGTTTTCTGAGTCAGGGGCATCAACGCTTGCAGAGGCAACATTCATTTACTTCCTGCTGATCTGCAGATGTGATGCATCTCAAAACTGTCTCCAGTGTCATCTGCATTTCAGAGCAAATTACCCCCTAAGCTAAATGTACATTTTGGGTACTGTTCTAATACAGATGACAGCTGTTTCCTGGTCCTGAAATCATCCTGAGATCATGTGATAAACTCAGCTGTTGGTTTATTGACATTTTCATCACAGTTGTATCAGGAACAGTTACTCACTCTCTGGCTTTGGATAAAAAGCTGACTTTAGCATGAGGGGGATGTGTAGAAGGTGTTTTCATCCTACTATCATAATCATGTCATGGTTTAAACCCCCCTAGAATTATTCTAATCTGTATAAATGTACATTTATGTGTGTGTGTGTGTGTGTGTGTGTGTGTGTTTGTTAATCCCTGACATTTCGATTGGCTCCTTGTTGTACAGTTGCCTTATGAATGACTCAGATAAATTGAATCATATGACACAAGACACTCGGTTCATGTACCAAATACTGACCTTGCTGAATAGACCAGTATGTATTTAAATTCTGGATTAGGCAAGTTTTTGCTGATCTTGCCAACGGTCATGCATGCCCATAGTAGCTTCTTTATTAAGTTTATTAACTAAGAAAGTTGTCCTGGGTTAATTTAGTTAACATTGGCATCTGGTCTGGAAAGCACACAGTTTGGTGACCTACAGTATGTAGATGTTAAAGACACTATAATACTTCCTCAATAAACAAACTAAATTCACTGTAGTCTTCTAAGGCCCGGATGACACAAGCCTGTTGTTTTTCTAGAGCTTTACCATGAATCCTATTCATACTTTCTATAACAATGTCTCAAGATTTTGACATGTGGTGTAATGTACAGTCTCCCTGTAAAAAGCAGGGATCGTGCTCCTTCTTCCAGTACTGAAGTACTAATTACTGACTGCTGCTGTGCAATTATCAAACACAGACCAGAGGAGCAGAACTGAATAATTTACACTACGGTTTGCCTGAATGCTTATACTGGAGCTACTGGAATGGTGTCATATTAAGCAAACCCTTATTCTAGTTATTTGAGTTCATAACAGAGACAATGAATCGAAATGTCTTCTCATGACTAATAATAAATACTTCACATCAGCTTATGCAGAAAATGCATTTGAGACATTTTAAAGGCGGGGTAAGCGATTTCTGAAAACTGTTGTCGACCACAAAACACACTACGCAAAAGGAACACGCCCCTTCCTTTATTGCTTCACCCTCAAACGTGTTGTGCAACGCAGGCATGAAATGCTTAGCTTTATCATAGCTTAGACCACACAAATAATAACGCAAATGAATAAAATAAGCAAAGACTACATGAGTATATACAAGCAGCACAGTGGTTCCAGATAAACAAGGACGCTCAAAACTGCTCCGTTACACAGCTAATATCACAACAACAACAACCTATCTTGGTTCTGACAAACAGCAAAACCAATGTTACTCACATACTGATCTGAATCAAAGCTACCATATCTCCACTGGAAAGTCTTTATAATATTAACGCGGGTCCTAGCTCTGGTCCGCCTGGAAACAACACAAAGCCGTCTGATCAAAAAAGTACGCTTGGGTTCGATCCCAGGGATTGCACATACTAAGAAACAAATGTGTAGTATAATGCAATTTAAGTCGTTTTGGATAAATATATATAAATATACTAATTTATATTAGTATCTGCAGTTAAAGCAAACTATGTCACATTAACATTTCCTTAAATAACAGCTTAAATTATAATTTATTATTATATATAATTATTTATTATTATAATTTAAGTTATTTTTAACCAAAAAAAGTTACAGATTGCAGCTTACGATACGAGCGTTACGCTAAATTCTTGGGGAGAGAAAATGGGGATTTATAGTGTAAAGGCTCTACAGCTCATTGTCAAACTTCAGTATCAGTCTCAGTGTTTTTTTAAGCTAATAATAAAAGGATTGTCTAGGACATTACATAAAAGCCTGAGTTTGTGTGGCCTTTTCACAGGCCCAGATGGGCAGACTAATTACGACAATGACAGTTCATTAGCACACAACACAACACAACACAACACATGCTCTCTTCTTCTTACACATGCCCTATACCTCCAGATAATCACTGCTGAAAATTTAAAGCCAACATAAGACACAAAAATGTAAATGTAAATAAATATTGTGCAGGTATTAAAAACACCTGAATATACATACAACAGCATATTCTCATTTATACAGCAAGGTAAACGTGTGTGGAACACAGGAAGATTGATAAATCCACTGGGTTGTGTATAATCTTCTAATGGGTGTTATTTTTGGAGTTTCAGGCTCTGAAGTTATATAATGACCACCCCCTTCATAGACAAGATCAACACATAACCAGCAACGCAGAAAAACAGTCAAGCGCAGTCAGCTAACCTCTTTCCAAAACACACAAGATGAAGATTGTCATGACAAACAAGCCGAATTAAACATTATTACCAATAATGGTCTAAAATGACATATGTTTATAAATGGGAATGGCCAATAATATGTGTGAAACTTGAATAAATGGACAATGTTGGGTCGAAGGTTAAAGATTGATATGTCTTTGTGCCTCTAGTGTCCTACTTAACACATCATTTACTTTTAATGCATTCTCTATATGAGAGAGAAATGGACAACAGTGTAGTGAGGACATGTGGACAAATCTGGGTAAGTTTTAGTTATATAATCCTAGGCTGACTCTACGATGATCTCACATCAGATCTCTGTGTGGGCCATGCCATCTGTTGTAGGAGTCTTGTTTATACAACGCCTCCCTTAATTATTACAGTTAACTGTGTTCTATTCAAATCTATTCATATTTCCAACAGATTTACTAGAGCAAAAAAAAATTATGAGGAGGCAACATGATATTGAAGAAAGCAGATGTACATTGTGATTAACATCCCTGACCTGTGCCTCACGCATTTGTGTTGAGAGATGAGTTACCTTGCTAATCCCAATCAGAGCCAACCACTTTGTTGCCATGGCAACCTGGTTGTTGTGGGTATTCCTTTGTTAGTTAGCTTAACAAAACCTAACATGACAGGAGTAAATTAACCTGGAAATTGTACACAACTGCGTCAAACTGTTACACAATAATGTCAGCTTTGATGTAGCTTACTTTAATTTAAAAAACACTACTTGAAAAGTGCATTACGAAAGACTGTGGTTCACAGGGTTCAACCACAGTCTCAATTTCTGGTGCCTACACGCTCTTAAAAATAAAGGTGCCATAGAAGAACCATTTTTATCTAAATGGTTCCATAAAGAACTTTTAACACCCACAGAACCTTTTTTTTATAGTAGAAAAACTATAAAACTATAAAAAGGAAGGAAAGAATTTGTTACTTTAGTAACCTTTCACTTAAAAGGTTCTTTGAAAAAACAAAAATGGTTCTTCTATAGAACTGCTGTAAAGAACCCTTCAAGAAACTTTATTTTTAAGGGTGTATGTTTAGGTTAACCATTAAAAACCTTGTACACTCTAAACATGAGGTCGGGTGATGTTGCTCTTTGCTAAGAAAAAAACAGTTTACATTGCCATGAACTTTCAACCAGCTTCTCCAAAAAACAGATGCTTTAGTGCAACTAAACTGGTTACAAAACCAGTAGTCATGCTGTCCACCGGTTAGAAATCTGTGTTTCAACTGTCAATGTTCCTTTGTTTTTTGTTATGTTAAGCCTGGTCGGGACATCATCATCCCATGACTGGAACCTACATCCAAAGCACAGCATGTACTGCTGGTCATTGCTGTCTTTAGCTTTGTACAAATACACATAAATCGCATACACAGACCACATTCAAACCACAGCAAACCTCCATCCCCATTTAAACATCTGTCAGTTATCATCTGTGCAAAACATGGCTACACAATACTGACCACAACACAGAAAACCATCAAAAACAGGAAAATACAGAGGACAATCAATACACACCATCTTCCAGACACACACACGTGCATAGGTCCCAAGAGAAAAACATGAGCTGACAGAAACAGCTGAGGGCATAAAGAGAGAGAGCGAGAGAGGTAAACACAAATACATTTTTTCTACATGCCTAGGTATGACCTGGAATAGAGTTTAGGGATATGTACAAACTACAATTTGTATTTTCTTTAAAACAGGTCAAAGATATATAAGAAAGAGAGACCGCAAAAAAAAAAAAGAGAGAGAGAGAGAACGTACAGCAACCACAAAGCAACACTTTCTAAAACACACCCAGCAAAACATAAAGCATCCCATTCACTCAAACAAACACATTTCATCTATTTGAATCTGTCCCACATACATACAGTAAACACAGATGATGGAGCCGAAGCATCTACTCTCCCTTCCCGCCTCTTCCTGGTTCCTGCCAGCTGTCTGCACTAGCCGCTGTCATCCCCCTCTCATTTAAATATCCCTGACACATGGCTGGACCGTACCACCCTGGCTTCAGGGGCAGGGGGAGCTGAACGACATCACTGCTGCATTTATGACACAGAGAGCCTTTACACGCTGCCTCTACACCCCCTTTTCCTTCACCGCTGTGACGTATTGGGATGACTGCAGTGCATGCGAAAATGCTGGAGGATGTGTTTTGAGAAAAAGAGGGAGAAAGAGGCTCACTTGGAGAAGCAAATGCCGAGGTCATCAGAGCGTTTTTGTTAACAAATGCCAACTATAAGACACAAGAGACTAAAGATCTGCTCTGTTCAAACAGGAGATAATGGGTTTATCTAAAACTGACGAAACTATCACTTTACATTGTGACATTGGGTGTTTATCTAAACTCTACATCAATAGAATATTGAGCTTCTGTGCCTTGCAGAACCCCATAAGACAACATAGCAAGAAACACACAAATGCATATAAGGTATACATTATTTGTATTGCACAATAGGTTTGATGATCTGAGGGTCTTTCATCAAAAGGAACAATAGCACCCCAGAATCCTTCTCCTCTTTAAAGGAAATAAACTTTGATGAACACATCAGACATCAGGCTAAAGTAATTTTTTGGTGTAAAGAAAATATAACCTTCATTTCTTTAATATTGACTGAGTAATGTCATGTCAAAGATTGAAATCATAGTGAAATTTGATGCTTATTATCTCAGAATTCAATTTGACTGACAATCACAAATATGAAAAACAGTGTAGAAATACATTTTTATGATTAGTATTAAGTATTTTTACTGAGAAAACGTTCTTGCAAATTCCACCAGTAAAGTATTGTTGAGTTTTTACTTTAGATTTACGGCACTGACATATTTTGAAAGATTTCAATCTACATAAGCCTATAGGCTAAAAGCCAGATCAAACATTTTATATTTACACCATACGATACAAACGTTTAATGTCACTTATTTGTTATTTTTCCACATTTTACAATAGAAGTATCTCATCAATCTCTATATTACATTAAACTATAAAATAACACAAATGTAACTATGAGAATTATGTTATGACAAAAAAATTAATAAATTAAAAGTAGTCAAGTAGTCACCCTATTCCTAGGATTGTAAAAATTTACATTATTTATTTGCTTGCATCGTACACTGTAAAACAAATTCTGTAGAAAAACTGAAATTTTCTGTTAGCTGCAGCGACAGATATATATCTTAAATAAACTTTTTCCTGAAACATTACAGGATATAAGCATATATAATAATAATTTTCTTGTAAATTTGTGGTTCTTTTCTGTAGGTGTAACATTTTTTGACCATATTTAAAGAATAAATGGAAAATCTGTAAAAAAAAAAAAACAGAATTCATTTGTCAAATTATGTTTTTTTTAAGTGCAGACCAAAGATGTTCACTGACATTTTTTTCTACAGAAAAGAGCTTCATTCTAGAATAATGCCATAAAATTTAAAAAATACTAATATGCCATAAAACTTATATATAGATATCACCATTGACATCACATAATCCACTCTAAATGACAGAAAGATGAGACACACTGTGTGTGTGTGTGTGTGTGTGTGTGTGTGTGTGTGTGTGTGTGTGTGTGTGTGTGTGTGTGTGTGTGTGTAACTCTAACTGATCAATGTATCCGGCTGTAAATAGACCATTAGAAACCCATGCACTTCCTACCTTCTATGTGAAGTCCCTGGGGCTTGTGAGAAATTAAGTGGATTTAGAGAAGACGCTAAATCGTTTCAGAGCAGAAGTCTAGGGACAGACAGTCAAACATTTCTCCTCTCCAACACTCCAGTGAAGGGAGGCGCCACCAGGGTCAAAGTTTAAAGGACAATAGTTCTAGGTGTGGTAGAGTGAAGGTTGAAGACCACAACACTGTGTCCATATGAATTCAGAACTATAACCAATTTCGATCTTAATGCTAGAAAGAACACATCTACCACCAAAACTACATAAATTCCATTTGCACACCTGCTTTTGAATCGACACCGACCAATGCCAGCTTTGAGAAGAGTTGAGAATACTACCATGTACAATGTCTCTTATATGTTCTACTCCCATTTTCTGTACTATAGTCCTTTTTTACATATGCATATTTTCTTTTTATATATATTTTACACTGTAAATCTTTATTACAATTTGTCTTGTCATTGTGTTGAATGTGTATACTAGTAGCTTCCAACACCAAAGAAAATTCCTTGTGTGTGCAAGCACACTTGGCAATAAAGCTCTTCTGAATCTTAGTCTGAGTTTAAGGAGGGCCAGATTGATTTATCTTATTCACAAGTTAACGGACAATTAGCAAAAAACTGATCAGATTTCAGGAAGGTCGTGAAAGGTTTCATTGACTAATGTGGAATGTAACACAGGCAGGGTCCCATGTGACACAAAAGAGAAACTGAAAAATGTGAGTTTAGACTAAAGCTGTGTTTCAAAGATACCATTTCTACATTGGGCTCCTCTGAAAAGTCACTTAAAGGGATAGTTCATCCAAAAATGAAAATACTGTCGTGAATTACTCTAGTTGTTCCAAACCTGTATAAAAACTGTATACAGATTTGAAACAACTCAAAAGTGAGTAAATGAAGATAGAATTTTTATTTTTGGCTGAACTATTGCTTTAGTTCTTTTCAATCTTTCAAACTGGTTTATAAATCAGTCTGAACGATTCATTAGCAAATTGGAGTCAATGTGAAATTTTAAAATCTTTATCCGCCTCTTTTAGATGAATTCACAGTTGTACTCCCTTAAGTAAGTGGCTTCAAATAAAAGCATCTGCTAAATGCTTAAATGTAAATTTAATCCAGAAAATCATGAAAAAATCATAAAAGTTTATTGGTCAAAAAGTGTGGAACTCTGAAGAGAAAGTCTCTTTGCTCACATCTCTTTAGTGAAGACACTTCCTGTGGATAATTCGCGCCTCAGGGTGCAAAAATGATCCCACAACAGGACAAATAAATCTCAACATTCATCCACGTTTAGTTTCGCATTCAACCAAAGAGAAATGCATTTTCAAAACAACATTTCAGGTTTGAACAATGCATGTCAAATGCAGCAGCAGCAGTATAATGAGAACAGACATTGAAATCTCAAACATTTAATGTTAAAAACGTGTTTCGGGTGCAAAAATGAATCACAGTTTTGCGAGAGAGGTGTGAAGTGGGTTTTGTATTGGATCTTATATAAGTCTTATGCAATGCAGGCCTGACCACAGACCATTATGTTTTATGTATTTTGTGGATGTGGTCTAGACACCTCACAGCTGTAACTCGAGCATGTTTGATTTCCTCGTCTGAGTTATTGTAAATGAATCACACAAAATATGAGGATGAATACATTTACATTACATTTATTCATTTGGCAGACACTTTTCTCCAAAGTGACTTACAAGTAGGAGAGCATAAAACATTTTGTAAACACCCTAAACAGTACAGATAGTTTACAAATAGAACACTGACGTTTCTGATGCATTGTGGTATAATGTTTCCTGTGGCTCAGTGGTTAGAGCATGGCGCTGACAACCCCAAGGTCATGGGTTCGATCCAGGGACTGCACATGCTACTTAGATTAATAACAAATCTGTATAATGCAATGTAAGTCATTTAGGATAAAAGCATCTGCCAAATGCATAAATGTAAATGAAACACCAACAGCTTGGTACTGTCAATGTCACTATGGTCAAAATAAAATGCATAACACCATCTTTCTGCTCTGAGGTTAAGGATCTATTTTTTCCAATTTCATCCATTTACTTAAATGCTTTATAAGAGAACATTTTATATGATACACAATCTGAAAAACATTATTCATAATAAGGTCTTGTAATGGTTGCAATACTTTCTCTTAAATCAACAGGTATGAAAGTTTCCACCACACACTTTGCAAATGCAAGATTACTGTAACTCTACTGTACATTTGATGCATTAATGCCATAAATGACAAGACCCCTATTAAGTGAAATATTATAAACAAACAAACGTAATCATACAAATTACAAATAACATGTTTGTTATTATCTGTTCTTACACGTACCAAACATTGGATCGATTGAATCGACACTCCTTAAACACACTTTTATAAAAACGTATTTTTAACAAACACACTTACCTCCACTGGCTGTATACTGCAAGCTGCCTCTCTTCCTGAAAGGAGATGTGGGTTTGCCTGAAGGCAGCTTAGAAGACATTTTGGCTTGAGGTCCTACAGAAACGAACAAAACACTAGTTGGTTAAAACACGGCGGATTCCTCAGTGGGGGAAAGAATGGGAGGGGTCACGTTCAGTCTGAAGGGGCTTTGAATGCAGTAATGAGGATGTTCTGATGTGTGAGAGAGAATGAGAAAATCCCCTCTCTTTGGATGCTGCAGTGGGTGAACTGGCTCCTCCCCACACCTCCCAGTGCCCACTCACACACTACCACACGCAGCCTGCATGCTGTCACTCCACTCGGTTTCCATGGAAACCACAGAATCAGGTGGAAGCTATAGTGTTACTGGCAGTGAGCCCTAAATCACTGCATCCATGCCTCTTTCTAGCAGGCTTGTGAGACAAGATGAAGAGTGACAGGGAACATGACTAACCAATCACGAGCTCAGGGCCGAACGATGGAATAGATGCAATGAGCGATGGGTGGGTAACGTTACGTGGGATGAGAGGAGAGGACGGAGGTTGTTGACATCCGTGTCGCCTGTTCGATGGGCAACATACTTAAAATAAGTGAGGATGTACAGTCTAAAATATAAGCACACAAGGACAAAAATATATAACGTTACTAGAAGAATATTACCGTAAGCACAGTTCCTTTTTAGTTGTCTATGGAGATGCCTGTATAATGCTCGTGCATACATTGAACCACATCAGCAATATACATAGAGGGGTCTTTTCATAACAAAAGAATGTTTTTGTGTCCGTGCTGACCACCAAAAACTCTGAAAACACAGAGGTCAATGAGTCGAGTTCATTCAACTCCTCTGTTAAAATATCGCTGCGAAAGGCCTAACTGACTAACTTAATATTTTGGTACAACAACCCCAAGTAAATGAAATATGCCAGAGTCGTATAGGAATTTGCACTATTGTACGAGGTGGCTAGTTTGTATGCTAAAAACACGATAGCAGTAACTACTAACATAAGAGCAAAATATTAAACCGTACGAATTTAAACCAATTATCCACCTCGTAAAATAGTTACTATGAGATTGTGTTGAATACACAGTCTTTAAAGAGAATCATATAAAAGTGTAGTATATTTTTAAAGACAAGTTGGGCTTTTTACTTACTAATATGAACGTGTACAGTCAAAGTCCGCTACAGAAATGAGTTTGTAACGTATTAATGTGGATGATTGCGCCCTCGTGTGGATAAGAATTGGTATGTTTTTTTAATCTGAGGTTATCTCAGTGTACATACAACTAACATTAACAATAATCTACACCAGAGGGATAGTTTAGTTTACACATCCAAACCCTTATTTGCACACAAAAACATGTGCACACATGCCATTCTTTTGGGTTTTTTGTGTGTGCAATATCTCACAGGCCACAGTGGCAGTATTACATCTCACAAAACTGATGTTCTCTAATGCACAAGTCTTTAAAATACAAGTTATGTACGCCTATCAAATAGGCGCTGGTAGGCGTTATGCACACTTCACCTTTCCGCAAGCGCAAGAATGAGTCATTAATGATTCAAACAGCTCTTCTACTGGGGAAACCACTCGTGTTGTTTAAATTCAGTGTCAGGTCTGAATGCAGTTCACGTCTCTGTAAAAGCATGCATTTAGTGAAAAGTGTGTGCATTAAAAGCCACAGGGTTCAGATGTTTCTGAACCATTTACTGTACTTTTTAAATAATAGAGTAGGCTATTATTTAGTAACTATTTGAGTGACCAAATCAAATTGAAAAATTAACGTGCATTTCACCAGTATGTTAGTCTGTTCCCATTTTGATTATATATAAATATAATTTGGCACAGCTTATAAGAGTGTGCATGTATATGAAGTCAGGGCCAGGGCTGGGGGGGGGCATTGGCCCTCCAGATTTTTCTTGGCCCCCTCCAAAAATATCTGACAATTAAATTGTTATTTTAAATACATTCTTAATATACAATTTTTACAAAATATGTATTTGTATAATCTATTAAATAATAATTTGGGGATTTAATCACAGAAAAATGTGAAAATAATGCATGCAATGATCAATGGTTATATATCTGCCCTGTCAAGCCAGCCTAGTACCAGGCCCATATAAGGTTTGTGGTTCCATGTTTTTGCAAACTTGCATGAATATTGTTATCCCAGCATGATTTAAGACAGTTTCAATTTCAAGTAGATGTTGACATGGTCAGTATTACAATATTACATTCATCAGCTAAAAATAACAGCATTGCAGTACAAGATTAGATTTCCAGTTTTTTCCGCTGCTGATAAGAGTACCAGATGTGCAGAACCCCTGGTTCAGCTTTGCCACATCTATACTAATCTCCGAAATCCATAGTCCACAACTACACATCCACACAATCCATTGCATGAAACCCCTCCTCATTCATCAGTTCTAACCAGAAAGCAGAAAATAATCATCTTTTATTTTTACCCTACATCAACCACCCCATCTCACCCCATGTGGCCTTCAGTAAGTAATCTTGTCAGCATCAGAGAAGCTGTGTTGGAGGCTGGGCTGGAGCATAGAAACCTTAATGAGATTGGCTCTGTTAAAGAGAAGGATACAATGATTAGCTTGCTATATTCCTCTTGGAAGCATTTAAGGATTTGGGTCCTCACAACCTGCCACAAGCATCAAGACTATCTGCTTACAGAAAGTGACGTGGGTTGAAATCTTGCGGAGTTGGTTAGATGCATCCAGCTGAGGAAGGAGTTTAGGTTACTGTGGTTACCAGTGGGGAGGATCGGGATTGGTTTCTGGTTTTAGATGGGTGTAAATGGATTTATTTTGAAACAAAAGGAGAGTCAGTGATTCTTTAGACAGTCATAACGTTTAGTATTTCAATGGAGGCATTTCAGCTCGTGCAGAACTGAAAATGTTGGGGAAGTGTTTAAAGTTTATTAAAATGTATATTATTAATATGATTTGGAAGTATAAGATCGTCATTTGGATTCTCTACACTTTTGTCTTGAATTGGATCTTTTGTATGAGAATTTGTTACAGAGTTACAGAATTTGATGTTTATTCTGTTCAATTGTGTTTATGGTGATATATGTTTAAAGAAAGGAACACTGGTCAGCTTGTTTAGTGACTTCACTCCAAGAATCAAGACACACTGACCTGTAAGCCCTCCTCTCACGCCTCCAGTCCACCAATCCCAGGGTTACATAACACGTGAAACTGTCTGTGTGTGTATATCAGAGGATACTGTACATCAACCATTCAGACAAAAGAGTCTCTCTAGGACAAGAGTAAAATCCATGCACCCTCGATCTCTGCATGTTTAACAAGTATAAATAAACATATTCAAAAAGCAAACACAAAAAGGTATGTGAGTGATGCCCGGAATCAGAGAGTTTTAATTTCATAAGCAGCAACTGACTGAGTGGAGTGAATGTTTATTAATTTGAATTTGGCACATATAGAAAAATATTAGTATATAGTGGGGGAAACACTTATAGCTTTTTTTTGATCCCCTGCTGATTTTGTAAGTTTGCCTGCTTTCAAAGAAATGAAGGGTCAATTTGATATTCAAATGTTGATATTCTGTCTCTATCAGTTAAAATAAACCTACCATAAAAATGATAGACCCTTCATTTCTTTGTAGGCAGGCAAACTTACAAAACCAGCAAGGGATCAAATAATAACTTACCCCACTGTATTTTGACAAATTTCAATTCATTCATTCGTGTAAGATAGAAGGCACACTTTTTACCATACAGTTACCCATGAAGATTAGTTTTATAAAAAATCTCAATACACGTCAGTTATTCAGACATACATTAGTCCCGCATCCACTCTCACATCTGATCAATGTCTTATATTTTAATTCCCTCAAAGCGATGGTCCTAATTTTCACAACCTTCATTTACGTCCTTGTTAGCCGAGCTAATAGGATTGGCTGGTTCACACAGGAAGATCAGCAAAGCCCTCCCCAATCCTAAGATAAGACTTTTGAGGTGGACACGGAGGAATTAGAGGGGATAGAGCACCCAAAGGAAGAAGCAGGGCAGTCCTCTTCAGTCTCCGCTGCATCCACTCAACCATCCCAAGTTGGGTCAGTCACACCTAATAGAGGACTCAAGACTCGCGCGACCCTCCCCCTACCAGATCAAAAGTACAGGGCAACCTGCACCCATTTCTCTGCCTGCAAAGCACAGGAGAAGCCGGCAAAATTTCTTTCCTTGAGGAACTTGACAGAGAACCGTCAGACGACGAGATGGGTAGCGGAGCGAGCGCAGAAGATAAGGAAATGGCGAAGAAGTCCAAAGAGCTGGAAAAACAGCTCCAGGAGGATGCCGATAAAGAAGCCAAGACAGTCAAACTTCTGCTGCTGGGTAAGATCTCAGGACAGACTGTGTGATTCACGTAGATGCGTGCTGCCGGGTTAGGACATTCCCCATACAGAAAAGACGATTTTTTGGGGGTGGATAAGAATCATGTTGGTGTCTCAAAATCATTTTATTCAGTTGGTTTATTCTTTATGCCAATGAAAGAAAGAACAGCAGGAGATTTAGAGTATGTTTATGTTTTATAAGGATGAAGGATGTCCTGAGGTGGAGAGTTAAAGACAGATTAGACTTACAAAGACTTGAGCTAACCAGATGTCATAACATTATTTCATAAATCTTTAACATTAACGTTACAAGATTGTAGCACATTGACAACAATAAAAAAGATAACACAAAATATGCTAATTATTAATAATGATTTAATATTTTATTTTTATCATTTTCACATAAGCCCAATTTGATTATATTTAAAAGAAATGTTTCATTCATTTCAATTTATTTTGAAGCTGCTTTTTTGTGAGTTGAGCACATTAAGTTTATCATTTCTGTTTTTAGCATAAATTATATTTAAGTATATTTAACTGAGGAACCATGTGAATTGTGGCATATTGACAATAAGACCAGAATCCGATTACTCTGAAGATTTAAGCCCAGATCCTCTTAACCTCAAGTTCAGCAGTGAGAACAGAAAGCAAGGGAGTTTTTACAGTTTATTTGCAGCTATTCTGCATAACACTGTGATGGAGACGCACTTATTTGGTCTATAGGTCAAAAAGTATGCATACGGAAGGGAAATCCATAAGCATATGAAATGTTAAAAATACAGTTTATGTAACTGAATATAATACATAATGAAAATTCGTTTAAAACTCTTTGATGATGAATAGCACATGCTGTTCTTGAGTTATAAGGCTCAAAGATTATGGTAAAAACTGTGTTTACATCTGAGCGTTATTTAGTTGCAAAACAAAACAAATGTAACTGTTATGACACACATTCTCTTAACACATCACCACAACTGCAGTCACCTCACCGAGACACTTAAAAGTGACAGTTGCTACAGGAGCCAGTTGAGCTCCACCCCCTGACCTGGACTGACAGAAGGTCCAAGACGAATCAAAGTGTCAGTGATCTTCTGAGAGGCTTTTTCTCTAACACAAATCCAATTGGGTCAATTTATAAGCAGGTTAGAGAGTCTTCCTCTGACCCGACCGCCAATGACAATCTATGACTTTTACTGTACAGATTATCAACCGCTTAACATTGACCTCATTATTAAATCAGAGCAAAAAATAAACAGCCAGGGACTTCCAAACCACGCAACTTTAAAATCAGGTTTACAGGGAGTTTAGAGCCGAGAGTTATGGAGGGACATCCCATAGAATAGAGGAACCGCAAAAGAGATCTCTTATACGTAGTTCGGCCAAAAAGTTGTTCTAAAACTGTATAAAAAACACAAACAAAGATATTGTTAAGAAAGAATATGGGTAACTAGTTTTACTATGAAAGGCGATAGTGCCCCAGAACTGTTTGGATACAAACATTCTTTTACATATCTCTTTTTGTTTTTAATAGTTTTGGAACAACTAAAGAATGAGTAAATGATGACAGAATTTCCATTTGGATGAACTATCCCTCATTTTCTCCCTCTAAGACAACAATGAGATCAGATGGAGAAAATATCTAGAGGAAAAATCAAAGTCTCACATTTCTCACCTTGTTTTTATGGTCCTCATACATTGATGTTTCTCTCTCTCTGTCTGGCAGGTGCTGGTGAGTCTGGGAAGAGCACCATCGTAAAACAGATGAAGTGAGTTTACTTTAAACATATATTTTTAAACATATCTAGAAAATAAGCTTGTATGTTGACAGGTTGGGAAAACCACTTGAATTTAATATCTTATTTACAGTATAGCTGAATCGTCCCTTTATATTTAATCGATTGGCAAAATTGCACAAGCACACACTATTGTAATGATAATCTATGACCACCAGGTGGCAGCAAATGTCGAATTTGCCATGTTTACTAACGAACTCCCCCATAAATCTAAAATCTGCTTCTGTTGCTCTTTTCAAGAATTCTCCATCAAGGTGGTTATACGAAAGAAGAGCAAATTGCGTTTAGAAGTATTATATACGGCAACATCCTGCAGTCTGCTCTGGCCATCATCAGAGGCATGGAGATGCTGGACATCAACTACGGGTCACCAGCATCACAGGTCTGAAAAACATGAACACACATATTAACATCTTTGAATAGCGTGTTTAAACATGGCCACGCCCCTGCCTGCTTTAAATACCATCGTAGAAATTCTAATGGAATTAATGGTTAAAATAGAAATTATATTTGTTTTAATGGAAACTCTAATGGTCTCTGATGGTCTCTAATTGTGAAGTATTGGGTTCTTTTGGTGGGATGTTATCTGACTAATGGGAACCAATGGAAAACCATTAAAATCTACTGGAATAAGGCCCAAAGGAATTGTGTAATGGTTTGTAGCAGTATTGTAATGGAATCCATTAGAATTTATATTAAATCAATGAGAATTGTTGTGATTTTAAAAAGCATTATATTTTCTGTTGTAAAACATATGGTTATCAATCTGCCAAAAACATGGTTCCACACTATACTTACTATAATACAACCATGGTTAAAAATGTTTTCTATTCAGTATTTTAGTGTCTGACAATAACACTGCTTTGTGGTAATGCAGGAGGATGGCCAGAAGCTCCAGAATCTGGCCGATTCTATCGAAGAGGGCACCATGCCCCCAGAGCTGGCAGATGTCATCAAGAGACTATGGAAGGACTCAGGCGTGCAGGCCTCCTTTGAGAGAGCCGCGGAGTACCAGCTGAACGATTCGGCTGGATAGTGAGTACAACATACATCTTAAAGTCAGTGCAGTACATACAGAGCTCAGTTATGCCTGAAAGTTCAATATCATATTTAACTGAGAATACAATTCACTAGAGTCAGCCTGGCAGTCTATCAAAAATAAGTTTTTATTTTTATAGAGTCAGCCTGGCAGCTATCAAAAATAAGTTTTTAAAAAAGAATTAGGTATGAAAATATCATTTTAAAATGCTTTGTTTTAGGAATAAGGTTTTTATAATAAAGTTTCCTGTCAGCTGGGTAGCTGGAGGTTTTAAGGCTGGAAAACAGGCGAATGATTCAAATATGCCCATAAATGGACTGCGGGTTCATTTTTCACAGCTACCTGGCTGAAATAGACAGAATCTGCAAACCAGACTACATCCCCACCGAGCAGGACGTGCTGAGATCTCGAGTCAAGACTACTGGTATCATTGAAGAGCAGTTCTCCTGCAAAGAGCTCTACTTCAGGTGTGTCAAGTCTGGACTGCAATGAGAATCAAAGCCAGCTTTAAAAACACTTAAACTACCAACCAAGATTGAGAAATATGCACAAAGACTTCAATGCTATCAATCAAAAGTCTAGACATTTTTTGTAATAAAATTGTAATGAAACCTTTACATGTGAATGGCCAGGATGTTTGATGTGGGTGGCCAGAGGTCCGAGAGGAAGAAGTGGATTCATTGTTTCGAGGGTGTGACTTGCATCATCTTCTGTGGAGCCCTGAGCGCTTACGACATGGTGCTGGTAGAAGACGACGAAGTGGTAAGTACAGATCCTTAAAAAAACTTAGTAAGGCCTAGTTCCTACGGTTACATTATAATGCACAAAACTGTAAAAATTGCCATAGAAACATCATATCTTAGATATTCTAGCGATACATCCGTGTCAAAAGTGTCAAAAGGTTATTCTCTTCTCACCCTCACCTCAGAACCGAATGCACGAGAGTCTCCATCTCTTCAACAGCATCTGCAATCACAGGTTCTTTGCCACAACTTCCATCGTGCTTTTCCTTAACAAGAAAGATCTCTTCGTGGAGAAGATCAAGAAGGTCCACCTGAGCATCTGTTTCCCCGAATATGATGGTAAGTGACGCTTTAAAGTGCAGCTAAGCATTCTTTAATGAATACGTTTACCATATACTGTATGGCATTTCCAGGTCCAAACACATATGATGATGCCAGCATCTATATCAAGCAACAGTTCGAGGAGCTGAACATGAAGAAGGGAGTCAAAGAGATCTACTCACATATGACCTGTGCCACAGACACGAAGAACGTCGAGATCGTGTTTAACGCTGTGACAGACATTATCATCAAAGAGAACCTTAAGGACTGTGGTCTGTTCTAAACAGCATCTGCAAAGGTACGGTTCTTCAAACACATGTATTTAGTGTGAAGTTAATAATAAGCGACTGAAAAGCACATCTTTTAAAGTTTTTCCTTTAGATTTGTCTGCCCCGTCCTCACCTGAATGATTGGATCTACTCTGGTGAAGCTGCCACAGTAACAAAAGAACATCAACAGGTGGCACAAACTCCACAGCAAGCAGTCGAGCGCGGTCAGCTGATCCCCAGCCAATAACAACTTCCAACCCTCTGAGGCTAGATCAAGATTAGAGTAATGGGTTCTGCTCTCTATAGAGACTCTAAAATAATGGAAATATTTTCACATTTCAACTTGTAGAAAGAAGGATTACAAAAGAAAGTGGACTTTTGATGCGACGAGTTGATGACGCTTGTAGAGAAGTCTCCTCTTGCTGTGTAATATTTGTAGATGTATATAGAGCTTCGACTCTTAGATGTTTTTCATTCATTTCAAGAGAAAGAAATGTATTTCTAAATTTCTCATTGTAGTGGGACATCAGCATCCCATGCTAACAAATTAGGAACATTATTTCACATACAGTGCTGCAGAGTTTTAGTCAACAATACACCTGATGGTTTTGAACCGGCTCACAAAGTATGTGAAGGATGTTTCTTTTTCAGCCCCAAACACAGTACGTTTTGTAAATAATAGTAGGAACAAATTTTATTTCAAAGAAGATTCTATATATACATGGATATAAACCTATATATTTATGATACAGTAATAGAGTAACAAGAGAAATTTCTAGACTGGCCTGTTGCTTTGTTTTAAACTCAAGATCTGAATTTGTGAAGATGTTCTGGAATGTAGATGTAGGCACATGAAATAAAGACTTGCATCAATTCCACTTGTTGCTGATGTCAGATTACTGTAAATGTTGCTGGTTATTAGCAGTATTGTAAAAACACTTTCAAAATAGAGTGACTTTACACTGTTGTTTTTGGATTTAAACATGTTTTTTAAACAATGACCCTCTGTGTCAAAGCTAATGTTGAATTAACCACAGTACATAAACCCCTCTTTGCTAAGCGTGTTATATAATACTAAATGCGTTTTAGAGGTGTTATTAGGACAGCTGAAGGTATAACGGTAAAGATATCTAACATGTAAATACACATTTTGAGCCACATTCAGAAAAAGTGTACAATTAAAAGTAGATTTAAATGGGAGCTATGTTAAACGATATAGTACAAAGTATATATTTTGGGTGTAAGTTTGAAGAAAAAAATCATATATGAACTGTAAAATCATATAGGAACTCTGAAAATTAACATTAAAAATTCTGATTTTACAGTTATTTTTAAGAAAATACATTTTATATGGTTGTTTCGGATGATAAACACACACTTACATAACAAGAACTTAAAAAATGCACATAGATTGCATATGCATTTCCTTAAAACTGCAGCAACTTGTGACACTGTACAATTCCACATGATCATAAACAAGAAAACTCATTGTTTAAAGTTCACATGAAGAGAAAAACAGGTGAAAAAAAAAAAGTTGGAATCCGAACCGTTAAACTCATGTCATCTTAGAAGGATCGCCACTTCAAGGCGCAAGTACATTTTCATATTTTGATTCACAAAATAAGATTACAGAGTTTTTATTGGATTAATGTTTCAATAATTTGTTTAAATAATACTTAAACAATCCACAGAATATTTTCTGTTTTTCAACATATGTGTGTAATCATTACATTTGTTTGTGTCCACATGTTTACAAAGCACAGTGATAGAAAAACTATGATGAATTACTAAATAGTAACTACTAAAGTGTAGTAGCTTGAGTTATATAACACTTTACAACAAGGTCTCATCTTTAACATTAGTTAATAGAAATATGAACAATAAACAATATATTATAACAGTATTTTTTAATATTTAGTAATGGTTAATACCAATACTGTACCGTTGCTATTGGTTTATGCTGGTTCATAGTGCATAAACTGCTGTTAACAGATACAAATTTTTATTTTAAAAATATATTTGTAAATGTTGAACTTAACATATAGTAAGATTAGGAATGCGCAGATACCATTTTTAAAGACCGAGCACGAGTAACACATTTTTTCTGGTACTCGTCGATACAAATACCAAAGCCTATACCTGTATTTATTTTATTTTTGGTGAGGTAGCAAAGCAAAACACACTGAAACTAATTAAAATCCAATAGCTTCTTTATTACGTACAACTCCGCCTCAAACACATGATAAAAGATTATGATTTATGTTCTTGTCACAAAATTTAAAATCACAAATTTGAATCAGTTCTGTCAGGTATGTCACGTGAGGTATCAGCCTTTGGTAACGGTATCGGTACATCCCTAACTAAGATTAATCAATGCTGTAGAAGCTCAGTTCATTGTTAGTTTGTTAACTATGGTAGTTAACAAATGAAACCTTATTGCAAAGTGTTATTTGGCAAAACATTTTCTGTACAAAGAGAAGAACTGGTTATTCTTAAACATCTTCCACTGCCAGTAGTCAAACAGACAGTTCTGTCCCAAACAGAATATTGGTTGTGTTTTGTGTCTGACTTGTTGGGATGCATAAACGGAGAACTACAGCATTTATGTGTTTTGGTGAAATCAACTTTATAGCAGTCTCTAAACATTAAACTGGGATAGAAGAGGATATTACAAACCAGATCACACAGTGTCTGTTTAAAAAAAATACAGAATTTCACAGGATTAAACAAAATCACATTAAACAAGTTTTAGAAAAAAATGCAAATCCAGCCATCATAAAAGTCATGGCTCTGCTTTTACAGTATGTTCCCAAGTGTTCTTGATTTAACAAAGATTATTTATGCACCATTCAGAAATGTATCTGTAAGAAGTCGTTGCTCACACTTTTACTGATATAAAATACTGTGTTACAGTGTTATTTAAAGTGATCCAATGTCTAATGAAGAATAGAACTAGATAAAAATGTGTCATGTTAATGTGTTGTAATGTGGAGAACCAATGTATTATGCATACATAATAAGTTCATCATTGTGAAAACACAATTTACAGTAATAATTCCCACTTTAACTAGCACAGTTTCACTCATCATAGCAAATTAATTCTGATGTTTATGCAAATGTATGTAATCCTGACAGATCTAAACAATTAGCAATAAATACTCACTATGAAAAACAGCAAAATGTTTTCTTTGCCCTTAGAAATAATACACAGTTCCATTCCATTTAATGGATTCAAATTTAAATCGTATAGTTTGCAAATGTTAAAACACAAAGATATTTGATCTAAGGTTAGTGCATTGTGACATAATACTGTCCGTAGTGGATTTTGATCTGCATGCATAGTAGTGTGACATGATCTACTGAGGAAATGAACAGAATGAAGCTGTCCAGGAAATAAAATACTAAAGTCGAGTGATAAGTAGTGGCCATCACAGTCATAAAAAGTGAGTTCCCATAATGCAGTGCACGAGCATCATTACTGCATTTAATGCGCCAACTGCATGCAGCAGGGTGGCAGTCCATCTTATTTTCCTCCAAAGGAAACGATAAAACCAGAAACAATTAAGCTCCAAAATCTTCCATAAATAACTGTGAATAAAGAAAATGTCAACTACTTATACAGTTTTTATCTATACAAATATCGGAAGAATATCTGTACTGTACTTACCTTAGCGTACAGGTGATACTTCAGTAGAGGCCACACTCTATGAGGTTATTCTTAATGATGACATCAGTGACGGCATCAAACACAAACTGTACGTTCTTGGTGTCTGTGGCACATGTGAAGTGTGTGTAGATTTCCTTTGTGTCCTTTCGTCTGTTCAGATCCTCAAACTGGCACTGGATGTAGGCAGCTGCCTCCTCGTACGTACCTGAACCTGAGCGTCACGTTAGAAAAGTGAGTTGAGACTTCTGATCATTTGCTAAATGAATCTAGTTTAAAATACACCTAATTTAATCTTGAGTAACAGTTGCAAATGTTTTTTCTCTATCAACTACCACTGGCAAAATAAACCATGCCACTTTTCTAGCCCGACTGATTCCTGTGACAATACAACATCTATAAGTGCAGTGTGTTTATAAAATAAAGACAGAGAGGCATTATAAACCGACATTACAAACTGGCAAGACTCAACTTTCAACATTTGGCTGTGAAAGATGATGACTAGCAGATCCAAACAGAGGGTTTTTCACAGTGCTACAGAGATCGGCCCTCAGCTGTTCAAACTCAACCTCAGATATTCCTCTCTTCATTTACAACTTGTTCTAAACAAGCAATAATTCATTAATTCTGCTGTTTTAGTCCCTAAGATTATTTGCAGATACATTTTGCTTTAGGCAAGACTTAAAAGTGGACCTTTTCCTGGACTGAACTAAAAACACATCAAAACCTGTTACATAACAATACAAAAACCCCTTTTGAATATAATGTCCTGAAGCAGCCTTGAAAAATCTTTTTCTATTGCAATATTTAATACTTGCCCAATCTCAGGTCACTACATTAACATGTACATACTTTAAAATATTCAGAGTGCCAAAAAAAATATAGACCCGCTATTTAAAACCATATGAAAATTGTATTGAAAGTATTTGACAAACATAGTCAGCAGACATTTGCGTATGGTTAAAAATATATGAGCACAAAAAGGTAAAAAAAAATAATGGAAATACATTTATGGAAATAAATAATTTCATACACCCTCCTGCATATCAGATAAAATTCTTGCATTTGCTAAAACAATGTCTAAATTGTTTACATTACATCAACCTTGTAGTAACGGATTCAATCATATGTGCATTATATGGGTGAAAAAAGTGCACCATAAAATGTGAACTCACCAGAGTATTCTGGGTAGCATATCGTGAGTGAACTTCTCTTGATCTTCTCCTCAAACAGATCTTTCTTATTGAGGAAGAGGATGATGGAAGTGTCTGTGAACCATTTGTTGTTGCAGATGCTGTCAAAGAGCTTCATGCTTTCGTGCATGCGGTTCTGTGGAGACGTCAAAACCATATTTGATTCAGGGAACATGGATTGTTTCATGTTTTAAACTGTGCTTCTCCGTGAGAATGACATTAATCACGTTCCTGTATTTTATAGCAATAAACAGTGTGTGCACATTTTTTTCTTTTCTCGTAAAAACAAAATGCAATGTCAAAATGATCCATTCATGGAAAAATCATCAGTATATTTTAAGAAATTGGGTCTCATGAGAAAACAATGAGACATTCCAGGAAGCAATGAGGAAGCTGCTGTATCCTGCTTATCAGCTGTGGATATGGAAAAGCAAACAATACTAAAACTAGAAGGTGTTCATCAATCTGAAGTTTTAACAACAGTCAAGGTAAACAGCTTTGTTTTATATGTTTGGTGAAACTAGACTATGCACTTTTAATGCACTGGGTTTGGTTGTAAATTATTCTTATTTATAAAGAGTCCCGGGACAATCTAACTCACCATCTCCTCATCTTCAGCTAGGACCAGATCATAATCACTGAGTGCCACACAGAAGATGATGGCAGTGACGCCTTCAAAACAATGGATCCATTTCTTCCGCTCTGAACGCTGACCACCAACATCGAACATCCTATTAAACACAGAAAAAACTGTGAAGAAAGAAATACACAGATCGCAGTGATAAACAGCATGACTATAAACACTGAAACTAACTTGAAGTAGAGCTCTTTGAAGGTGAAGTGTGTTTCTACAATGCCAGTGGTCTTGACCCGCGTTCTCAGCACGTCTTGTTGAGTGGGCATGTAGATGGGCTGAGAGATCCTGTCCAGATCATTCAGATAGCTGTGCACAAAAATCATTAAAAAGATTAAAAGATCATTTAGTGTGAAATTTAAAATAATCCACATTAAACTTTTTAATGTATATTCTCAATTAAGGGTCACATTTTTTTATTAAGCCTCATGCAGGATGTATTTGCTTCAAAAGCTGGCACACATTCCCAGTGTTCATTGCATTACCACAGTCTGATATCTGATGTACACTGTACTTTGGTAGTTAATAATCTATGTTTGGTGTTTGTGTATAACAGTCACCACAGTAATACTGTTGCTAAAATAAGAATGTGTCCATCACGTTAAACCATCCCTGCGATTCTTTCTATATAAAGACAGTTACACTGGCACACAGCGACTCTCTCGCTGGAAGATTTAACTCTGTAGTTATGCAGCATAAACGCTTGAATTGAATGAGAGGCAAAAACTGAACTCTTGATTATTATCGTTGGAAGCATTCTAGCCGCCACCAAAAATGAAAACGGGGCAAAAGAATGGAAAAATAACAAACTGTGACAGGAAAGTGGAAAAAGGCTAGGTATGCAATTCTGCTTCTGTCACTGGAATTAAACTGGAATCTAGCAGGTAAAAATGCTGAACGTGTTTGCACAAGGTAAAGAGAAGCAAGATGAATCTTGTCTGGATCTTGTCTGTGAAACAGATCAGCTGAAAAACGTTCTTATACTAGATCTAACCCATTCAGGAGACCAAATACTGATTCACTGCTGATACAAATACTGATTTCATTTCTTTGCCGAAAGAAATAACGTATTTATGAAACGCGCTCTGTAGAGTGTGACGTATGTAGATAGAAATAGCTCATTCTAAGATAATACAAACATAACGGTTCATTATGTAAGGTTTTTATACATCGCTGCAGATAAAGTTATGTACATTATATTGCATTTCTGTCAATAGATCTTTCTTAATCTTCCATATTGCACCTTTGAAGTGACTATAAATCTGTATAAAACATTAATGCACAACTGTAAACAAAGACTGCAGTTTCATTAGCACTGAAACTTTTGTGAAAAATTCATGATGGAAGCAGAGATCCAACATGTTTTTGAGCATGAAGTGCGTGCTCTTACTAAGACGCCGAGTCGTTGAGCTGATACTCTCGCGATCGGGAAAAACACGTCTGCACTCCTTCGTCCTTCCATAGCCGGCGGATGACCCCAGAGAGCTCAGGGGTCATGACCCCTTCTTCTGCAGTGCCAGCAAGCACAAACAGCTGGCGAGCATCGTCCTGATGTTAAACAGAAGACAATCTGAAAAAGCTTTGGTAATTGTATGCATTCTAGATAAACTGTGAGTGGATCTTACTGCTCTTGCAGGATTTCCAAAGTCGATCTTTAGGCGGCCCATGGCTCTGATGATGGCAATGATGGACTGGATGGTGTTGCTGTAAACCACCACTTTATACTGCTTGCATTCCTCTTCTGAGTAACCGTCTTCATGAATGATCCTGATGGAAAACACATCATACAAGATAACAACAGTCTTTTTTTAATATAATTAATAATAATACATATATAGCATTTATACATACAGTAGATTTACTAGTATTTATAACACCATACCACATTATGCTAAAAATTTAAAACTCACTTCATTTGCTTTACTATTGTACTTTTGCCCGACTCCCCAGCACCTAAAAAAGGACAAACAATGTCATTCACGAGGTTGATATGGCAAATCGATAAATGCAGTTTATTCTCCTGACCCCGAACATCACACGCTCAGGAGAAGGTCTGGTGTAGATGAATAAAAGCTTTCAACCTCTGCCTCCCGCATCACAAGCCCAGCGTGAGCTGCAGAACCAGCCGCCTATTTCGAGTTGCGATTGCCGTACGGTGAGATTAAATGCCCTGCAGATGAAAGGTTTGTCTGATGTTAGTTCCCCCAGCCAAAGTGCTTGCGAGGACAGCAGGAACTCTGATAGGTGAGCTTTTTATAACCAAGTCAAATGACTCGCTGAGATGGCTTTATAACTACCAGACCAGAAAGAGATGTTTGTACAAACATAAGCAAACAGGCCAGCGGACTGTAATCCAATGCTTTATTGTGTAATCCTGAATTGTTGACTAATAACACACATTTGCATAATTACACAATTGCAGAGATGCAGTGACCACGGTTTTGACTAAACATACTGTAGCAAAGCAAATAATCCATAATGTACGCTGTATTAATAAATACATTTATTTTATCCACATACTCTATATACATACACCTTCATTTGTAATTTTCTTTTCTTCTGCTGGATGTAGCTACAATCTCCTTTCATATAGCTCACTTCTAGCAGCATTTATATGTAGCATAGTAACCAAAGGATGCATTATGGGTAATATCAATAGCATCTCATTCTGAGGTACAGCTTCCTGCCCTATTAGCTCAAATTTATGGCAGTGTGAGCGAATAGCTGTGGGTCTTGGGGGCTACAGAATCATGTGGAAAATTTCTTCAGAGAACATTGGGAACCACAGGCACGCTGCAGTGTAAGTAAGACATCCAGAACTTTCTTCCACGTCTGATGTGAACTTTGCACAAGTAAAGGATCTATGAGCCATCAAAGGCTAAGCAAAGAGGAAGACAATGTTGTATTAAACTAATGCATGAGTCAAAGGAAAAGATTAGCATCAAACAAATAGGAGGTTAAGATGTTTAAGACGAAATGTGATGATAGTTTTTAATCCATGTGTAAACTTTAAAAGGATAGTTGACCCAAAAATGAAAATTCTGTCACTACTGCTCACCCTCTTTTTTTCTTCTGCAGAACACAAAAGATGATATTTTGAAACATGTTGGTAACAGAACAACGGCGGTACCCATTCACTTCAATTGTATAGATACAAAACCAATGCAAGTGAATGGGTACCACCGTTGTTTGGTTACCAACCTTCTTCAAAGTATCTTCTTTTGTGTTTTGCAGAAGAAAGTAATACAGGTTTGTAATGTTAAGAGGGTGAGTAAATGATGACAAAATGTTTATTTTTGGGATCACTTTAAGGCTTTTGGTGTCATCCAGATTTTTTGACAATAATTTTAAACAAAACTGTGTAATGCTGCTTATGCTCCCATAACATTTTAATGTATTGCCATAATTAGACACATATAGCAACTCTTTTGTATCACAAAAACTTAATTTACAGTTTGTTGCTAAATAAAGTGGACAGCAAGCAAAATACAAAATATTGCCTAGTATTTTATGTCTTTACAATCTAAAGAGTTTACTAACTTATTCATACAGTACAGCCACTTGAACCACACACACTGTAGAGGTCTGGATGCTCTCCAAGCAAACGGGGCTCGAACCGAGACCGAGCAGCACGGCCGTGGCATGCTAATCTCCATATACAGTACATCTGTGAACACTTTGAATAGGTGTGTGAATGGCTCGCTCCTGCTGTAATTACACCATTAGCTCTTGTGCCATGGGCAATGTGCTTAAGATCACCACTATTTTCAAGCAAACCTTTTGCTTTTATGATTCTTTCATCAGCAGGTTTACACACGGCAGCAGAAAGACAGCAGAAAGTAGACTCCAAAGCTCCTACTGAGTAATATCCTGTTATGGGATTATCATGGAGTTTTCAAACAAGAATTCATTTTGCAATGAGAATTCTTTACACAAGCCGGGTGACACACCGTTTAAAGAAGCAGTTCACCCAAAAAATATGTTGTATGGCAAGTTTATTTACCCACATGTCCTTCCATGTGGAGAACAAAACAAGAATTTCTTAGCCACAAAAGAACTGGCACAATGAACTGTACAACAAATAAATGCGAATTCTCTTTTGCTAGAACATTTCTGGTAAGAAATATAGTAGCAAAATGTCTATTTTGGGTGAATTTTATATATGCAATAAAGTGCATATAGGTGCAAAAATAACTTTTATATTAGATATAAACGCTAAACTTTGTTTATTTAATGTTAAGCTTATAAGCCTTGTCCTGTACAGTGTAGTTTTAAAGATGGTTTCATCGGACGCACACACCTGGCTTGAAGTTAACTTCAGGTCTGTGTTTGTTGATCAGTCTGGCTAGTGGCTAATAATATAACTATATAATAAAAATAAAATATTTTACGTAATTTGTATTAATATTTTATTGTAAAATAATTGTATTAAATAAACAATTTGTTGAATTTTATTGTATATTAATTTTATTTAATAAACAATTTGTTGAATGGGTTGTGTAACGTTGTCGCATTTCAGTTCTTCTATGGTAACCCAAAATAATACTGGCTAGACATACTTTTAACTTGTTATATATTTTGCTTGTTATCAGAAATAACCTGCAGAACTTTGCGGATGTGTACTGAAAGTTAAGTTTGGGCCACAAAAGCATGGATTTTGCAGTAACATTTGTTTATGTTGTTGCTTTGAAACCGTCTATACGATCTTTGTTTGTCCTACTAAAGAACTAAATTTCACCACCAGTTCAGCCAGCAGTAACCATTCAGTTATATGAGACTAATACCTCTGAATCTGCCGATGTCAGGAGAGCCAAAGAACACAATGGAAAGCCACAAGCGAGTTTCTGTAATGTGATTAAGCTTAGACCTCGATGTGAAACGCTTATTACAACACAGCCATCATGAGTTTCACTAGACAATTTCAATCTTCCAGTGGCAGACACATACAGGGATAAAGCTATATGAACTTGCCTCATATTGTTATATACCCATAACAGATGATCTAGTAGATTTTCCAAACTGCTTTATCCATATAATAAAAGTGTACGGTTAATCGGTTGTCTTTCACAAAAGAAAGAAATAACTGTCTAAAACAGAGATCACAGTGATAAGTAAATCATTTTCATTCGGGGCAAACTGTCGCTTCTAAAAAGGGACGATCGACTTACTCAATGATCACTCGAACCACAGAGAGGTTGGTGTTAGGCCAGCTGAAACCTCAGAACTCGCCGTCCTTGGACAGTTCTTTCAGAGAGCCCTTTATTTATGAGCTGCATTCTGTGTTTAACGGAGCATGTAATATTCGGCTCATTGAAATGCTCGCCCCGCTTCAAGCATACTTTGGGTTTCTGCATTCAAAGAAAAACGCCAAACCCCTTAACATGCCCCAATGCACGGTTTTAATGCCAAGAGGGGAAGGATTCCATAACTTCAGAAAATACAACAGAGAAAAAGAGGATTTACACACACAAAGACACACGCACTAACATTTCAAACACTGAGCCAGAGACAGGAAAGCTCTGTCAGGACAGTGTTTGCCTTTGGGTTACTCTTCATCTGTGCAACATTAAGCCTAAAGAAACATTGCATACGAGTATGAATGACAATGCTGTCAAGATTAGACTGAGATTAGAGCTGCGGGTGTCATTTCCAATTCTTGACATGTTTTGGCAGAGAAACTACATGTTGGAGAATGTCAGATTTCAAAGGAATGCTGTCGCTACCACAGATATCATATACTTGACCACTCCTCTTACAACCACCATCATTCCCCACCACAAGACATCTGGAACAATACGGGAATATTCCCCATATCCAAAAGTAAATTATGGCTTCTTCTAATTTCTTTATGGCATTATTTGTACCACGTTTAAAGAGCAATCTGACTGCAATGAGTTTGTTTATACAAAACACACAACTAAAGATTTAAAGCACGGTGTGTCGTTTTTGTACACAATCGGATTGAATGCGAACTGTGACATGTTAAGATGCATCTTTATCAGTTTTCTGATAAAGTTTTCTTTCTTAAAACTTTTGCTTTCGTTATTTGGCAATGGTATGCCTGGGAGGAAAAACAAATAAACATACAGACAGACAAGAAACCGGTTTTTTGTTTATAATAGTCCAAAACCGCCTACACTCCATCACTCTCTGGAAGAACTGAAATACAAAGTTACTATAGGCTACTTTACTCCATTACACGGTGTTTTCTGTGAGTGTTTATTCTCTCATGAAAAGCAGCAAACTTATTACAATACGCAATGTAAACAATGCAATACTCATTAAAAGATCACCACTGAAACCATACAGTCAAGTCAAGTAAAACTGTGTAACATGCTGAACCTGCGCAGATATAATATCTACCGAAGGTCTCCTGAAGATGCCACAGGTTGTCGATTAGCTTTGGAAGTCCTTCTTTCTTTGACAGTCGAATGTTTACACACACTGTCGCAACATGATTCATGAATTAAAACATTAACAAAGAGACTCACCGAGCAGCAGCAGTTTGACTTCTCTGGATGCTTTCTCTCCGTCCTCTCGCAGGTTACGATCGATCATCTTACTCCTCTCCATCGCCGCTTTATCTTCAGCACTTAACGTGCAACCCATCTTTCAAAATCGCGTAGAAATGAAAAATAAAACCTTTAAACCGAGACGCTGGAGAAAGCAGCTTTTCTAAAGCTTGCAGAATAGCAAGTCCATGTGAGAGAAAAGGCGTTGGCAGGTTTCACAAGATGCTGCGCAGCGTATGGAGATTCTGTAGTACTTAAAACATATTAAAACCGTGGGGCTGAAAACACCAGGAACATGCAGAAGGTCCTACACTGAAACCAGAACCCCAGCGGAATATTTCGATGACTAAAAAGTTTCCCCTCGATGAGGATATGTGGTGTGCGGTCGAGGGAAAGGGATTTTCCTTTGCAAAAGAAGGTATCCAAGACAGTATCCGACACATGCAAATGTGAATCACAGCGTGCACGGCTGAAGTTTGTTGAAGCGCAGACGCGCGTTCGATGCGCTAGCAGATCAAGCAATGCGCTACAAATTGCCGAGGAATTCTGGGAAACGTAGTTCTGTGATGTGTGTTTTTATACATTTCCAATGGGTTATATTTAATCGCTGTTTATAATTTGTTGTGTCACTTTATGAGTTGTTTTAACTGTATGAATTGTTTCAAGAAGATTCTGAATGCGTTTGTGCGTACAACAAACACGCGCTTGAATAATGCGCTTAGTTTTTAATACTGATCCAGGAGCGCCCCCAACGAAACGCATTATTTTTGCAAAAAAGTTTAAAATTTGGAATAATGTATTTCATGTATAAATGTATTTTATAACATTTTGATTATTTAGAGAATTAATCATTAAAAATTGGTCGAACAACTTAAACTATGGTTTAATAATATTTTTTTTTATCTCAGTGCACTCTGAGTAAATATTGACAAACATACAAACTTATGAATTGTTGTAAATGTGGTGAAACAGGTTATGATTAGGGTGTTTTGCTCATGGATGCTCTCCCTTAGCCAGAGAAATGTCACAGAGGATAAGTTACCATGGAAACACCAAGTCCCACAGTGGTAGAGAATAAAGCCCGCGTGTTCCGCCACTGAATCACAGTTGAGCCAATTCTGGATTTGTTTAGTCTCGCTGTAGATCTTGGATGTAAGAACGGGAATGTTTACCTGACATAAAATACAGAAGAGTATAATAATGCTTTTACACGGAAGATGTTCCCAAATTAAACCTGTATATATAGGCTATATAGGCTACAGCCTACATACTAATTTGTAACCCTTAACTAAGGCACCTGATTATTTATTAACCAATTCTATTAATCTCAGCAGGTAAAAACCACCTGTTGGGCTTCATCCCTGTAATTGATTACAGTTATTACAGTAGGCCTATACCACATTCAGCATTATTCTGATGCTCTTACAGCAGATGATGTTAGAAAGCTCTTAAATGTGGTTAAATGTGATCGAGATAGTTCAGGTAGTTATATAAAATGCAATGCAATGCTATGACATGTGAAACTTTCATAGAGTGGAAACCTATATGAGAAAATCAACAAAACTCATATCTAATCAGCAGCAAGGAGCAACCTCCGTCAGTTATGAAAATGACTTCACAAAGCTCTCGAAACCTTCATCCCCAGCAGAGCTAAAAGGTCAGGCTGTTTGAACTTCACCACTAGGGGCCTCCCTCTTACTTAGCAAACATCAAAGTGCCTGTGACTCGCACTGAGTTCTGTGTGTGACAGTGTGTGTGTCAATGTTTGTGTACATGAGTGTGTGTGCATGCATCCATGTTTTCTATGCATTTATATTAAAACAAAATTTTAGACAATATTGTGACAATAAAGCCTTTACCCTCTCCTGTGGACTGTCAGAATGTGTGCATTTACTTAATTTTGAATAAACAGCAATAGTAAAACAGCAGATATGATTATAAATGTAAGTATCTAAACATAATTAATATTTATAATATTTATATACATATTATATAAACAAATATATATTTATTTAAATGTGGTTAACACTTTACATTAATATTTTATTCTATTCGTAGTTAATGCATTAGCTATCGTGAACAATGAATAGGCCTAACTAACCAAATAACTCACCCTCTTTTCATTTTAAACCTGTATAACCTCTTTCTGCCGCAGAACACAAAAGAAGAAATTTTGAAGAATGTTGTTAACCGGTACACATTGACTTGCATTGGTTTTGAAGTGAATGGCTGCAGCTTCTGTGTTTTGCGGAAATGACAAGAAGGTGATGATAGAATAAAGAATCACTTTAGTGTTGGTCAATACAAATACAATTGTTCATTTTTTGTTCATGTTAGTTGACTAAAGGTAGCAAATAAAAATATATCTTTTTTGTTATGTAAATATTTATATCAGTCATGTTGAAGTTAATAATAACTTAATTTACTCTGTACACCAAGTATACAAATCTGATTGTGCTTATGGCAACTGCGCAGGCACAAGGCATGCTGGTTTCACCCTAAAACAAAAGCTCATTGACAAGTCAGATGAGTCCTGTCTGCATCACAAGAACAACTTAGAAACAATACAGCTTTTAATAATGCAGTAGACTATTTGGAATGTAATTATTTCACGGCATAAATGTATTAACAAAATAAAAGAATAATATATAATGGCAACTTTATATCTATTATGGCCAGTGACTGTACTGGATGCCATAGAAGTTTAATATATATTAAGTGTCATATTCAAATACCATGGTATTTATGTAATACTTCAAGATTGTTTAAAAAATAAAATAGAATCACCATGGCACATGTCCAAAAGTCTCAATTTAAGCATTGTACAAAACATTTTTCTCTCTCAAATATTTTTAAACCATGACAACAGTGACATTGTGCATGATTTTTCATTAAAGCATATCATCCCTTAACATCTTTTAAACCCATCTACCAAGCACATCTGTTCTGTTTATAAGCAGGCAGAGGTTCAAGAGTCTCTGCTTGAACTTTTTTACATTCTCTGCAGTAAGGAGAGAGATGTGCGGTGTCAATGTCTTTTACAAACACCCGACAATCCAGCTGATGATTCATATCTGATGTGAAACCTACTAATGAGTGAGATACTGCAGGTGTGATAGAATCACATCTCATAGAAAATATATATATAAATGGCAACACTGCTATTGTATGGGAGTGGGTGGAGAGGTAAAATAAATCTTGAAGGACATCTGTAATGGCACATGTTTGCAGCTGACCTGATTATTAGCCTTTTGTCAGAGCCATATCTGATCGTCCCCGCCATTTTGTGAATCAGGTGCCTCTGCGGCTGGAAGCCCAGGGGTGAAAGCCACCATCTCCATGTCACAAGGTGTGGAAAATGTGACTGAATACACAGAGGCATGTTTTACTATTTGTAAACACGCTTCACTCTTCAGTAACCCAAGATTTTATCTTATTGCTTGATTGGCAATGCTTGCCATGAATGTGCATCTTTATAAAGTTCTAGAAATCAGATTTTACAGTTCTTTGGGTCTTTTTGTGCATGTACTTTATTTTTGTGAGACCAGAATATAGATGTGTATTCAGGGCTGAAAAGGGGGAACGCAGGGGTTTAGGAAGAGTTTAGGAAGAGAGTTATAAAGGGATAGTTCACCCAAAAATGACAATTCTGTCATTATTTACTCACCCTCTTGTCATTTCAAACCTGTATGGCTTTCTTTCTTCTGCAGAACACAAAAGAAGATATTTTGAAAAATATTGGTAACTGAACAACAGCGGTACCCATTCACTTCTATTGTATGGACACAAAACAATGTCAAGTCAATGGGTGCCAGTTAACAACATATCTTCAAAATATCTTCTTTTGTATTCTGCAGAAGAAAGTAAGTTTTCTGATGACAGAACTTTCATTTTTGGGTGAACTATGGGGATCTTAAAATGTAGATGATTTCTATCTTTTATCCATGAAATGGCCTTCAAATGCTATGCACATTTCATACAGAAATAAAATATTTTCTAAATCTATGGTTTAAAAATATGTTCCCAACATATCTCAGCCATTTCCAACTCTGTGTGTTTTTGTTCTCAAATGCAAATGTCTCACTTAACAGATTTTTCTGAATACATACAAAAAAAGTCTATATCCCCCAACAGAAAATACACTGTGTTTCATGTGTGTTTTAAGGTTTTAAATTTATTCTTGGGGGAAAACAAAACGTTTCAAAATGAGACATTGCGGACAGCCATCATTTTACGGCAACACAGCAGATCTCCCCTGTAGGAGTTACAACTAAAGAATTAGATTCTACCCCCCACACAAACAACCTAAGTTCAATATTAGTGTGAGCTCCAAATTGTGTTGATACAATAACTAATGAAATATTCATTTATTGTCTGAATTCACATTAAGAGCCTTAAAAATGACACCAATCACTTGCGGTTCATACTGCGTTTTGAATACAGATTCCACATCACAATGTTGATTTTGTGTAACATATTTTGGACAAACGTCATTGGACCCATGTAAAAGAGTTTCTGTCTAGTGGTTATGTGTTTGAATCATTTACTATCAGTCCAACCACTTTATGTGTGTCAATTGTCTCTTCAAGAGAAAAATACGCTTTGGGTATGACACAAACCTAACCAAACATTTGAAACAAGCTATGTACAAATTCCTGGGAAAAGTACAAAAAGATCTGATGGCAAAACCATAGCAACAATATACGTTCAATTAAATATATATTTCACATCTGAAAATATCAACCTTACAGTTCTGCTTTAGTCTTTACACAGTTGTCTGATATATTAAGGTCATTCATGTGTTGGTGTTCGATGAACTCCGAGGTCTCCTCCATGATCTGACCAGGAATGTGGAAGTCAACAGAAGTCCTGTGGAGTTCAGTGGAGAGAGGATTGTCCTCCTCTTGTTGTGGTATGGATATGCTTTGGGAATTCCTCGGCCGCATATTGCAGCCCGTGCCCTGAAGAAACTGGAGAAAGTTCTCCTCAATCGAAGCCTCTCTGCTGGGCAGCTGCTCC
The DNA here is from genome assembly GCA_026939265.1 of Oreonectes daqikongensis. Lineage (NCBI taxonomy): Eukaryota > Metazoa > Chordata > Actinopteri > Cypriniformes > Nemacheilidae > Oreonectes > Oreonectes daqikongensis. Next base: position 7,003,843 of record JAOTQM010000117.1, on the reverse strand, counting down.
TCTTCGCCCGGGCGGCCCCACTTGAAAACGAAAGCCAGGTTCCTTGCCAGCTCTTCCCGGATCTGCCGATTCAGACAACCGTAGAAAAAAGGATTGGAGGTGAAGCAAAAGTACCCGATCCAGGTGAACACGTCCTCCAGCTGAGCCATGCGTGCGAGAGATTCAAGAGTAGAGGGCACGACGGCACAGTAGAGGTGGAAGGAGAAGTAAGGTAGCCAACACCCCAGGAACTGACCCCCGACGGCCACCAGCACAACCGCAGCCTTGCCTCCGCTGAAAGTCCTCTGAGGGGTGGTGCGAGCTCCGCTAAGGCTGCCTGCCATGCTGGAGCGGCTACTCAAAGATTCGGAGCGAGGCCGTGGGGTCTCCATCCACGTGGGCACCGGGCCTTGCTGCATGGCGGCCACCCTGGCGACCTTAAACATGTTACAGTACACCACAAAGATGATAAGAACCGGACACAGGAAGTACATAAGGGTAAAGAGGACAGTAAACACCAAACGTTGAGGTCCTCGTTCCACCCAGAGGAGCGAGCAGCACTTTGGTACAATAATTTGTCCTATAACTTTCTCCAGCGCCGGTCCTTTTCCTTCTCTGTCAAGCACCCAGCCGAATAAAGGGAATGCAGACATGATGGTGGCTTTGATCCATATTCCAATCAAAACCGACACCACCAGCCCCACGGTCATTTTCACCTCGTACCGCATGGGATGAACGACGTAGTAATATCTCTCCACGTTGATGGCGGAGATGGTGAGGATAGCAGCGCTGATCAGTCCCACGCTCAGACAGAGGTAAACCTGACACAAAGCCTCATTAAAAAAGCCCTGCCCTGACAGGATGCCCAAAGGCATCAGCACCAGCGCCGCGATGAGATCCACCAGGCAGAGATGGAAGACGAACACAAATTTACGTAGTCGTGGCGTCTTCGCGATGACTGCCATGATGGCCAGGTTGCCCACTACGGCCAAGATGTCCATCAAGAGCATGGTGCACAGGGAGAGCGTCCAGAGAAGATGTCCGTCTCTGGGCTCGCTCAGTCTTGAGGTGTTGGGCTGGGTCGTGGTTGGACGCCACGAGGTGGCGTGGGTGATGTTCCACAGTGTGCTGTGGGTGGTTGTAAGCTCCATGAGAGGATGGAATGAGGTTTGTGGGTGAAGGCGATGCTCGAGGGACTATCACCCATCCTCCCCTGATGAAGATTGGGATCCAGCAACACCGCTCGATGGTGGAGATCTGGCGGTGTTACGGCATGGTGCAGTGAGATGTTCTCCGGAGTTGGGACATGTTAGGGTAACATCTAGTTGCATCTTCAGTATCTGGCACTTCATCTAGCTGGAGTCCATAATCTCCATGATGTAACTGTGAAAAGAGACAAAAATTCGATTCAGCAACTGTTTTCAGATGTATTTTATGCCTTGTGTAATCCATTACATAAGCAAACTGTTAAAAATCATGTGGTCTGTGTTTACGCTCAAAACTTCACCTGGCGTAACTCTCCATTCACTAAATCACATGTACTACTTGCCAACGTACAATATCATTTTTTATAGTAACAACACTGTACCGGCTTTGTTTCTGTATAGCATCAATCCATCACATTTTTTCTGTGAGGGCATAAACTACTCCTCGTGACACAGTGCGGTCAGCGTTGTGTCAAGAGCTCAAAAGCATCTCTAATTCAGATATAAACTGTTGTTTTAGGACACGTCCATAACCATAGAGGCTTTGTTTTGTGCCTAAGGCTTGTGAGCAAAATGATCGCATGCTGATTGTAATGATAGAAGGAGGGGGTTCTGCACCTGGATGCTATCGCATGCACAAGATATTCATGATCTCTCCTCTTCATCTTTATAATAAATTAGGAAGTTTGCATGTTTTAAGTTTATTTGTCATGTGCACAAGGTGTCAGTGACTGTTGTACATTGAAATGCTTGGTGTGAGGCTCAAGTGTTCTACGGAGTATAAAATAAAGAATTAAAATAAAAAAGGGTGAAAACAGAGAACGTATTAACAGTGTTTAATACTAACAGCACTTAAGGTAATTCAGGAGCCAATAATAAAAAATGATATTTTTCCTATTTTACGCTCCTAAAAATAAAGGTGCTTTAAAAGGTTCTTCGATGCCATAGAAGAACCTTTTACATCCTGAGAACCTTATGTGTCACATAAGGGGCTTTCGCACCGCAGGAACAATTTCATAGTTGTTTTTTGTTGTGTTCACACTGCAGGAACCGGACGGAATTTAAGTTCCGAAGAACCTTTTTGGAGGAACACTTTAGCTCCTTCTTCGAGGCAGGGTCTAAACCAGCAGGATATGAACGATCCGTGACGTAAGCAAACGCTCATTGGCTGAACTTATGTTGTTTGTTGGTTGTTGTTGTTCAGCAGACGCGCTTAAATGACGTTGCTGTTGACTTAAAGATTGAAATAAAATCTTATTGGTTTAACTTAAATTGGTAAATACATAATCATAATCAATGGTAATATTTTACTTGCTTTACATTTATTAGATTATTTGACAAAAAAAATTTTACAATGATATTTGCTTTTGGTTTAATTTCACTTCAGCTCTATAAGCAATACGCTGAAACATTTTTATTTTGCAAATATTTTACAATGAGAAAACATTCTTTAAACTTCTTTAGTATGTAAATAAATTGTTTGCTTGTTTTTTATATATATTTTCTATATTCTCCTCTAGGTTGCACCAGATTAACATTGCAAGGTTTATATGTATAAAGCGTATGTGACAAATAAAAATCTTGAATCTTTTGGTTTGAAGATCTGAAGATCTCGATCTAGAAACTCACCCACTGAAAATAATCATAAAAATCAAATTATCAAATGATTGTTAAAATTCACGATCAGACACAAAAACACCCTTTTGGTTTGGTGTTTGGTTATTCTAGAGAAAGCGCTGTATCAAAAAGACCCCCCCCCAGGAGGGTCAGTTTCAGATCGGCTGTGTGTTAATGTTTTTAAATGCATCACGTCCTCTACAGGCCTCTACAAGTTAACGCTGTAGGACACGCAAATGCATTTTAAAATGTTGCAAACAGTTCGACTCACTCGAGCTCTGCTACACTTTGTGAGGCAAGAATCTTTAAGCAAGTCAAATCTGGGGGCTGCGAACAGAGAAACATATGACCCCGTAATATGCACATGACTCAATATTTACAGCGATGAAAGCAAGCTGTGTTGTTATTTTTCCCCTTCAGGGAGAGCCAAACTTTGTACTGTCATGCCAACTTGCAGCCCAGACTTACAGACATGAGGTCCACTGTCACCTCACCCAAATAATCCACTACCACACTGACATATCTTCTGATGAAATGTCTGATGTCAAATAGTTCCCATAATCCCCTGAGGTGAGCTGATTCAGTCCACCATTGCACATATCTCAGCCATGTCAACACCTTCATTCAAGGCCACCGCAGGTTTAAATTCCTAAGATAGCACACAAACAGCAATTTCTCCATGTCACCACCGGCTAGCAAGAACCTGAAGCCTTGTGCTCCAAAACCAGACTTGATAAACCTGTAACTGCACAGCTCCACATCATGAAATCCTCTGGCACTCATCTGTCTGGGAATTCTACAGCATGCACGAGTTTAAGCGGGCGTAGTCTATACTGCCTCAGTGTGGGGTACGGAGTTAAAGGAACAGTAGCTTCATATGAGGTAAGAATGAGAACATAGGGATGATCAGACATACCTGAGGCTACGGGAGCTTGCTGTTGTGAAAAGGTCCAGCAGGGAATATCTCCTCTCCAGGGTTAGTGTCGCACGGCAGTGAGAGAGGCATAAAAAGAGGGGGAGAGAAAGAGGTACCCGACTCCTCTCCTCACCTGGCCCTTTCATCTCTCCGCCCCTCACCCTTTCACCCGCCCACACGCATGTACACACGCACACACGCAACAGAGCTGTCCCCCCCTCCCCCGTCAGCTATGCTTCAGGCAGTCGACTGGTCCAGGTGGTCGGGCTGGTGTGCCTGCTGCCGAGATGATGGAGAGATCTTTGGACGCCGCTGTCTCTGCGAGGCACACGGACGCACTCTCGCCCCTTTATGGCACACACACATCCACACAAACACACATAAACATGTGCTCTCCCTCACACGCGCACAGGGCAACTGCAGAGCAGAATGGTGTGGAGACAGGGATGCAGGCGAGGAAACAGCCTTCCCCACATCGCTGGGTCCTAGTGTCCACAGGCCCCACTTTCTTGTGGTGCGGCACAAAGTCTCTTTCTATATCTCCCAGTAAGACCTGCGTAGAGCTGTGTTCAATCCTTTAAAAGCCCTCTCATGAGACCCTAATTATTTGTTTGTGGTTAAAAAGTCTGCCAAAGTACAAAGTGTCAAAGAGAAAACATCCCGGAGAACCAGAAAGATATATTTAGCACTATTTGGAACTAGAATTTAATAGACAACAGAGTCTACAGAGAAATGTGTAAATATATGCACAGATGCGCATTCCTCCATGCAAACGTCTTCTGACATGCAAGCATTTTTTTTTTAAAACAACAACTAGAGAACATAACCAGATTCTTGGTTAGCAAAACCAGGGCATATGGAGCTAAAGGTATGACTTGCTGAAGATATGACTCATATTTATTTCAGTAAACCAGACAAAGTGCAGAATTGAATAAACAACTTAATGGACGCAGCTTTTACTTTATTAATGACAAGATCTAATTGCTAACATATGTTCACTAGAAAAGTAGCCTATGTGCTAAGTTTTTTTGAAGCATTTTGCTGCATACTTTCAAAGAGAAATTGAGTCTCTTTGTGATTGAATACAGTTTGTGTCTTTTAAAAATGTTGTATATAGAATAAAGAATATTTATCTTTTTCACTCTCGTGACACACCACCATCAAACACAGCTGTTCAGTCATGAGGACAATTTGTAGTTCTACCCTGAAAGCTCATTTGTCATGTGTTTTCACAGGAATTTGTATTGCGGGCTTTTAAAATAGCAGATTCTGCTTTCTAAATAAAATAAGAAGTTGCTGAGTAGCAATGTTAAAATATTAAAAGGTGCTATGCAAGAAAAACAGCTACCACTATTAGAGTTGACATTTGTTAAACATTTGTAACGTTTTTAATAGAAATATATACGTTTTTGAAACAGGGTTCTTCAAATAGCACTATCTTTATTTTATTTATGAACAATTCCATTAAAAATTCCAAACCAAATGGTCTTCCAGGTTTCAGCAATACAACAATCTGAAATCTATAGGGCTGAATATTATCTTTCTTGCCCAGAGCAGAAATAATAATAAAATTCTTATGAATAATTGACCAAGATGAACAGGACTGCAGGACTTGTAATAGGCCTAAGCCAATTTGACTCTGTAGTCTTAGTCATTTTAGTGCAAGGATCAAACTCGTATAGTTATTAAAATATAAATTAAGAAGAGGACAGTTAGCCTAACATTTAAGAAGATAATAGGCCCTACTAGAATTTTGTTTAAAAAAATCTGTATTTAATAAAAAGTAGGCTACATATTAAAGGGGGTGTCGCGAAGGTTGGTTAAATGTAATCTATAACATTTGTCCATGCGTTCATTTTTGTTAATAGTTAAAACACGCTGTTATAGTGATTTTAGTGGTAAATGTTGCCTATACTTTAAATCTTAAATTGAAACACCCTTTAGGGCGAAAACATAAATTCGAGAGACACGCTGAGGCTGAGCATTAAGCACAGAGAGGTGATGCGTGACCTTTCTTCTCAATCTCTGCTCAGATCCTCTGCCTCAGTTCACAGTCATGAATCTGCCTCTCTTTGTTGGTGAACAACCACCACAGTGACATGCAACGTCAATTAACCGATAAATCGATATCGAGACACCTCGAAAGACACTCGCTGGACTTATTGACAGTGGAAACATTAGACAACAGTGAAGCAAGAACACTTGTGTATGAGTGAGGGGGCACAGAGAGAGAGAGAGAGAGAGAGAGAGAGAGAGAGAGAGAGAGAGAGAGAGAGAGAGACAGCCGGCTGAAGGTGTTGAAAAAGACAGAAATAGCATCTACTTGCTCAACCCGGCAGCACCAATCACGGGAGAGGCAAAATACAATGGTCTCCATGACAACTCAGGAGACCATAGACTTCAGGCTGCCTGTGAGCAATAACAGTCGAAGCATCTCCCTGTGCGACAGCCAGTTATAACCAATAGTATTTTTAGCACAACGCTCCAAATATAAACACATGCACGTGTCCAGAGGTATGAGTCATCCCTCATTTCTTTGATAACACCAATTATTACCCGCAGATGCTGATAATGTTGCAATGACACAAAAGCACAAACAATAATCAAAACCGCAATAAAAATCAACAATCGGGTTTGGTATAGAAATGTAAAGGCATGCGTTGTATTTGTATAAGACACATGAATGCATATACATGGCAAATAATGATAAGTGCACTTGTCATTGTGCAAATGCGAGACATTTTGTTTGTTATTTTTAGTTTTATTAGCATTAATATTATCATCACAATACAATATGCTCGTGTTTATGCGCGTGCATGTTACATTAAATTGACTGCAGGGGGCGCTGTTAGATTGGTAACGTATAGAAAACGGAGCGACAACATTACAGTGCCAGTGACGTGATTTATGTTTTAAAATGGAATGTGTGGAAATAGGTTTAGATTTATTTATTTATTCAAATCAAATAAATTGAATTGAAACTAAAAACTGATCAAATCTTAAAATGTTCATATTTTTCTGTCTGCTTCTCCTAATAATAGTTTGTTTTGATTCATTGTTCAGGCCCGTTTCATCAGCATCATGACAACTGTCATGTTAATGATAGCACAATTGCTGGCTTCCACCCTTTCAACCTTCGCAAGCTTTGTTCCCCAAAGTGATGTTCCAGAGGTTGCGTGTCCAGAGTGATCAAATGATCAAAGATCTCGTCCTCTCAAACAAGAACAAGTACAGAATAAATGGAATTTCATTTGATAGCCTACATCAAATATTTATTGTCCATTAGCTTTAGAAGTGTATTTGGACATGCCAAACATAATTTCTTTATGAACAGCTGAGAAGTCAAACTGTCATTGATAAAATACAATAAAATATAACACATCCTCATTTTTTGCATTATGTCCTAAATGAATAAAAAACTTCTCTGTCCCATCTCACACATTTCTGGTTCGGTTCAGACAGCTTTAAAGCTGGTGATGTATCAGAGGTGATCACGCACCCTGCATGGGTCACATCAGCAGGAAAGAGAACTCTCCTCTTGTTCTGACCTACTTACAGTTTCTTGAGCGAGGAGCAGAGTCGGAGAGTCTACCACATTTCAGCACGCACACCAGCAAAAGCATTTCTAATTCTTTATGATCTTCAGCCTTTACATTACTCGCACACTAAAAAAGGAAGGGGGCGCTTTCAGTAAAGTTTAGCAGAGGTTTAATCTCTCCACAAAACATATTATATATAATTCTACTAAAGTGATAAAAGGGCACATTTTCTGCCTCCATGAAAGTCAGTTTAATTATTTTAATTGGCTTTTACGAACACGGCAGTGCATCCATTGGCAACAGTTTAAACCCAAGGGAGACTGTGTGAAATCACAGCGTTGCACTCGATGCATTAATGTCTGAGTAAAGCACAGCAACTGTAATTATAGAAGACTGGGAAATGATAATGCCTCTAGTCTGAATTCCCATCATGAAGATAATCATGCCAATAAATAATGAATAGATCATCAGTCATAGGCAGTGAGGTACATGTGCCCTACATGTGCACTACTGAAAGATAGATGGTCTCGCATAATCCATCAAAGAATGAATGAAAGCACAGGGTCTGCCAAATATATGCCCGGGAGCGGGCCACGCATCTGTGAGTGGGTGAACTATATATATATTTGAATCATGTAAGACAGTCTAAGGCTTTGCTATATTTTATTTATGATTTGTTTAAGAGAGCATGTCTGTTAGTTCTGATTCGCTGGCCGCTGCTGATGGCTGCGCTGAATTATTTATATGGGGCAGTTCACACAGGGCACGGTTTTGCATTTGAAATATAGCAAGATGTAGTGCAATGCAGTGGAGGGAAATGTTTTTCAAAGCAAATTAGGTCTGGCTTGACAACATCTTAAAAAAGGGACACTTATACTTAAACCAATGTCTATAATAATACAATTGACTAAATAAATGTGTTATTTGCAGCTTATTGCTAAACAGTTTGATGTTTGCATATATACATCAATCCCTCCTTTCTCCTTTCAGTCAACTGTCGTAGCCAAGAGATCTAGTTCTAGTAATTTGACCATTCTCTACAAGACTGGACAAAATTGGAAAAATGATTCCCACTAGACTCTAAAGCTGGGTATCATCCAAACAAGCTCTAGCCTACAGCTGATGCCCATAACACAAGTCACACATCCAGAAGACTGAAAAGCATTCACCACAGTGTCCCATAAGCTACGGTAAACCAAAGAGAAATCAAGAATTAGAACACAGATTACAATAGAGATCAAGTGTGTAGATCTGACAGTAAAGTTAGGAGGAATGCTCAACAAGCATGGAAACTCCAAAGAATATATATTCAGACAGAAATCATTAACTATAAGTGAAATGGCCGGTGAAAACCATATGACCCAAAGAGCAATTTCTTGTACAAAGCCGTTTGAATGGCAGAGCTTCAGTTTTTTCTTAAACAATTACATTTCCAGAGTACAATTATAATAATCGGGAGCACTCCACACCTTACATTCTTACATCAAGCATGACCTGAGCTTCATTGATAAAAGCCTGGTATAAATCGTTTCTGACAATTGAATCATATTCATTTTTTAAGTCACAGAGTTCCAAATGTACTGCATGGCAAGATTGACATTTTGAAGGTTAAACTGTTATTCAATCTAACAGGCAAAGAGAGCACAGCTTAAAAATTTTGCAATGTGGAATTAAACTTGCTTATAAAAGAAAAACACAGGATGAAACCTAACATCATGGAAAGAAAGAGCTACATTTAGCCATCGATTACTGTGGAGTTAGAGTTTGCGTACATTATTTATCTTCTGAAATTGTTATGTGGGATCATAGTGATGGGTAATTTTATCAAACAGGATAAACGCTTTAGAGTTAAAACAAAGCCCAAAGAATCCATTGTTAATGCTTACTGATGTTAGTGCTGCTGTTCCTCATGACAATTATGTCACTTCCTGAAGGATGATGTCATAAGTTGCTTTAAATTAAAGGAATATTTCAAAGATATCCAAACTTATTTCAAATGAATAAATTATTAATTACCAGTTAAAACAATATTATAAAGAAAACACATCTACTGTAGTTTTAATTTGTTAATTTAATATTGAAATTAAATTTACTTGTTTAAATTCTTAGAATTTATATAAATAGTGAGTTTAATATATTATCTACACTGTAAAAAACGTACTTTTTTGTTTTACAGATTTTTGTACAGTTTAGATTTTTCATGTATAGGATAATCTTTAAAATAGGTAATAAAAAAAAAGAAAAGAAAAACCAGGAAAACACATAGTTTTAAAATGGTAATTGAAATGTTATTTTGGTTTATTTCTGTCAGATTTTTTCTGTTTTTATAGGATTTTTTACTAGTACAATTTCAATAAATAAATATGTATGTTAAAGGAACAGTTCTGTTCTGTTTTCAATTCTGTTTACATTTCTTTGTCCTGATGAACACAAAGAAAGATATTTGGAAGAATGCTTGGTGATGTATTCTTCCTAATATAAAACAGTTCTTTGCCACCATTGACTATACCATAATAGGAAAAATTGCTTTATAAATGTCTTTGTTCTGTTGAACACAAAAGAAAATATTTTGATAAATGTAGGAAAGCAAACAGTTCGGGGTTCATTTTTCCTACTATGGTAGTCAATGGTGGCCAAAAACTGTTTGGTTACAAGCATTCTTCCAAATATCTTTCTCTGTGTTCATCAGAACAAAGATTTTTTTTACAGATTTGAAACAACTCGAGGGTGAGTAAAAGATGACAGAATTTTTATTTTTGGGTAACCTATCCCTTTTAAGGTTATCAAAAAAGTACCACAATGACCCCAGGAAACTTCAAGTTGAAAACAAGATCTTCGTTCCATACAAATCATACTGAAAACCAGTTATTCCAGTGGTCGCAATCTGAGCACTGCAGAAAGAAAAGAGCTCACCTCACATTCTGAGTTTAATGGAGAGAAAATGAACAGTAACATCATTACTCATTGTGATTACATTGAGCTGCGTTTCAATGCTTTCAGTCCCTCACCAAAACCCTGTAAGATGAGCAGGATGGGAAATGTTTGCTGAGACTTTGCAGGCCGATGACAGACGTTCTCTGTTGATCAAGCTCTTCTGTACAGGTCTGCTGTTTAACTGTTTTAATCTCTACCTGGGGGTCTGATCAGGTTACCAGAATGACTGAATTTCATCAGAGACAGGTTCTCACACCGACTGCTTGTCTTGAATGACTTTGCACTTCTATGGCTGCCTGTTCTACTCAAGAGTTCTCTATAGGGGGCGCTGGTGTTTAATGGCACGCTGAGGGATGTAACCATTGCACAACATACATCAACTAACCCCAGCAAGGGTAACCATACAGTTATGTGCATAACTGTGAATAAAAGTATTTCTTTGAGATGGAAAAAACATGTTAAAGAGATTATTTTGTGAATAATCTGTGCATGTGTATTATTTTATAAATTAAAATCCGGAGGTTGATCTACTAATCTGATACTACAGTGACTTAAAAATAAGAGACTGAAAATATTCAAGCATCATACTACCGCGATAGAGGATGTGTGTCCTTCCCCACTGTTCTCATGTCTGCAGTGCCCTTGGATGAGAGTGATGACATGAGATTTAGCAGCATACTGCAGCATGTCATGACCCTCAGCAATGTTTCACCCTTGAAAAAAGTGCTGTCGAGGAGACTAGGACAGTTTATACAAAACAGTGCCATTTGTGCCAGTATTTTTAGTTTTATAAGAAGAATTGACTGCTTGTTCAGTTAATGATGATGATGATGATGAGTGAAATTGAATACACACATTATTTCACCTTACACTATACACCTGTACAGTGGCAGACAAAAACAGCCTTAACTAGAAAATATTATTGCACGATATCTCATTATTAACAGTCAATCTTTTTTCTTTGTGACAAGAAACATAAACATATATGTTTTGTCCCATATAAGAGTTGAGGTGGGGTTGGTTTGATTATTTAAGCTACAGAAATGCAATAATAAATGACTTGTATATTTGTAGATCATCTTCAAAAAAACAAAATAAAAATTATGTTTTACTGTGTCAAGTAATATCAATCCAACTGCAAATAAATACAGCTAACTAACACAATAAATCAATAAAAACATAATACAAACATTTTAAACATTTAAAAAACTGAGTTATCTGTTTTTGCAATATGACTCTTCCTTTGCATGTCAAGCAACAGCTGCTCAATTTCTTCCTGGATTCAATAAAAATCTTATAAATGTGAAATGTTGTTATAAAACACCACATGAAAAAACTGAGATTATGGATACAGAAAAGCATTTTATAAGAGGAACTCAAGGATAAAGCAATGAATTGGGACTTGACCGCATAGATGAACTGAGCTCTCACATAAAGACTCAAGGCCACTGTGAGTCAGTCTTGTGAAGACAGGTCTGCTACACATCACTACTTGAATTGTTATTTTATTGGCAATAATTTTCAAAGTTGATTTTCAGAAATGTAGTGGAGGTCGTGCCAATGCAGCCCACACACTTTAAGATACAATTTGATTTAAAATGATTGAGAAATGCTTTAAACTCTGTAAAAGAAATTGGGGGGAAGGGGTAACTTAAAAAAGCCATAATATTTTAAAAAAACAAAAAGCCTTGATAAGTTTTGTGTCAGCATTTTACATTTAGTGCATTTTGGAAAAAGTGGTAGAAATAGAAATTTTTGTGCACTAGAAGTGCTACATTATTTTTCTAAAAAGGGTATTGTTGAAAAATACAACAACCCTTCATCCCATAATATAACTGACAGCCAAAGTCATGTTTCTATTAACATGCATTGCATTAGCAACACAAATGTCACAAGTTTGATTCTGACAAGACGTACACCTCGAATGCACTGATGCTTTAGATAAAAGCATCTGCCACAAATGTAATAATGTAAACCATGCACTGATTCTGTGAGAAACAGAAAGAGAGAGAGAGAGAGAGAAAGAGAGAGAGAGAGAGAGAGAGAGAGAGAGAGAGAGAGAGAGAGAGAGAGCTATGGCACTTTTCACTTCAGACAGATGTTGGCTGCTTAATATAAACACCACGCCAGCAAAAGGTTGGAGGAGACCAGCTGTTTCCTCTCAGGACAACCTGTCACATCCATTCACGAGTTTGAATGTTCTCTCAGACCATTAGGACATTGCAGAAGGAGATCTGAACACATTCTCATGTCTCTCAGAATCAGCCTCTGTTTGACAGCTGTACGGTACAGAATAAAAAAGATTAGTGTGGAAGAAAGGATGTCCCTAAAGCTCTTAAATCTCACTGCAAGGCTGTGTGACTGAGCACAAGATTACTACAGCTGAATAAGAGCTTTGCTTAACACCATGAAATGAATCAGTTTAATATAACTGAGTGGGTCGATGAAAGAAGGAATCATGCCATGTTTCCTTCCATTTCCCGTAAAGATAAACAAGAAGTCACAGTTTGTCCCAACAGCTGTAGTGCTGCATTCTGTCACACCGTGCAACGTCACATATTAACTTTCTCTGGTATGATTCATACTTCATGTATCATAAACGTTTCAATATAAATCTTTAGACCATGAAGTGTTGTTTTTCAATAAGTATTTATCAAGGCTGTTCAGAGCTTTAGCAAATCTCTATCCTCTGTTTGAGTTCTGCTAAACCATTATGTGGAGGTATTGCAAGCAAATAAATACTTGAGCGCAGTCTGTGTTCTGATTACATAATGTCAGTTGCCGGGGCCTTCAGAGACACAGTGTGCCCATCCATCACGTGGAGCTAGTTCTGAAGGGACTCTTGTGTTAAGAGCTTTTATACCAGTCATCCATTTCTCCATTAGGAGTGCCTAAAGGAAACTTTGCAGAATAGACTTATTGTAAACACAAATGAAGCACTTTGTTTAACAATACGCTACAGTGTCATTTTGGGAAAGTGTATGTTGAAATAATAATAATAATTATTACTATTATTATTAGTGTATAAGTCCACAATGTCACAGGAATTCGTAACTATGAGGTGGCTAAATGTTATCAATTCTTATTTGTGCATTTTAGTGACCCTGCATGGACAAAAAAAACGGTCAATTTTTCGAGATTGAGATTTTAACATAAACTGGAAGCTGAATAAATGAGCTTTCTATTGATAAATGGTTTGTTAGGATAGGCCAATATTTGGTTGATATAACTCTTAAATCTGAGGGTGCAAAAAAATCAAAACATTGAGAAAATCGCCTTTAAAGTTGTCCATCAGAGGCGCTGTAGCAGGCCGCTGCAAAGAAGAAATAGGTCTGTTTTAAAGCTCTCAATTGGCTTAACGCTGTAATGACATTTTGGAACCTGATGAACCCGAAAGCTGAAATTCTAATCTTTACATAGATACCAAACTTCAGTGGGTAATTCCCAAAGAGTGGGAAACAGCGAGTGAAGTTTGTAGGTGTGTTTCCGGGTGTAGTGTTTAGTCGATTGTGATGAATTCTTATTGCAACCGATGTAAACACGACTGTATACTTCTTTGATCAGACGGCTTCGTATGCAAATTCAAATTCATTGTTGGGTATCTCGCACCAGTGCAACATGTTTGTTTACGACATGTTCAGCATCTGCAGGATGGGCTTCATTAATCCTGCAATTAGTCGGATAATCTTGTAAATCCACAGGAATGTGAGCCATCAGTCAGTATACACTGGTTTATTATGCAGTAATCAATATAACGTGTTGACTGTGATCTTCAGTCATCCACACTTGCAGCAGTCTAAATGTCATGCATGGGAGTGATGCATGCTGGGAGGCACAGACATACAAGGACTCGCTAGCACAAACACACACTTGCTCAGAAGTGTAACACAATTCCATTCACTTCTCATCAGCATTAGTGGAGACAGCTATTGCGTAACTGAACAAGATGCTCAATCATTATGTGTGGGGGTGGAGTCTATATGAACAGCAGGAGAAAATCAGCTGGTTCATTGCACGGTAACTTTTTGGCAGCAGACCATCTGCCATTGTTAAGAAGCACAAAAAGGATCAGAATGAAAATTAAATGATGGACAGTCACAGGGGGATGTGGGGGTTATTTGAAGGATAAAACAGATTAAATCTACACTGTAAAAAATCTGCAATTTTTAAATTCATCTTTTTAAGTTTCTTTTTTGCATTGGATTTTTGGAGTTGTACTGACTTCCAAAAGTTGAGATAACTTACATAATTGAGTCAACTCAACAAAATTGGACAAAACCATTGGATTAATTTACTAAATTAAGTTCAGCTGACTACAATCCCAAAAATTTTTTTACAGTGTAACAGACATCTATAGCAGAAACATCGCACTTTATATATTTATTTGTTTATCATGTCCCGTTTTAATGATGCAATGAGAATAATAATAGTATGGATCCTGAACCATAAGGTGTACAAGCTTATTTTTATATACTCTAGATTTTATATCCAAAAACAACAAATAAGTACAAATTAAATATTATTTGTTTGGGATTAATATATGAAAGACAGATTCTAATAAGAATACATGATGACATCATCATGACATCAGGTGAACTGTCCCTTTGAGATGATCAAGAAGGTGTTGCGCCTCACAGACATACCCATTATCAAATGAGAGTCAAACCGCAACTACTACACCTCGCTGATGTTAGCATTGTAGTCTGTTGTTCCTGAAGTTACCATAAACCCCCTAATGCTGGATGAATGGATGCAGGGATATTCTGCACTCGACGACACTCCCTGCTGTTTCAAGTTTCCTTCTGTCAATCTGCCCACATGTCCTTCATTATTCAAGGCTGGTGCTAAATAAATAAAGAGCACAGAGAAACGGCGGCTAGAAACAAAACACTGAACTCTGCCATGATTGAAACCATCAGAGTATCATTGTTTTTCACATTTGTTTGTACCCCTATTAAATTAGCCATGCACCTGCTGAACTCACAGGGGGGTTATATGCTGCCAGGTGTCAGGTGGGTGTGGATCTATAACCTAATATTTTTATGTTAAATTAACAAAAATATTTAAGGCAGCCTGGTAACTTAATTTTTTAAGTTAAAACAACAAATAAATTTTTTCAGTGATGTTTTATTTTCACTGAATTTTCTTTACATAATGTAATGTAATGTAATAATTTTATAGAAAAATCACAAAAACCGATTTTTTTTTTGCCGATTGACACAAGGAAAGATATTTGGAAGAATGCTTATAATCAAACAGTTCTTGGCCACCATTGACTACCATAGTAGGATAAATTACTTTTTAAATTTCTCTGTTCCTTTAGAAAAAGATATTTGAACAAGATATTTTGAAGAATTTAATAAAGCAAGCAGTTCTGGGGGTCCATTGTGATTTTTTTATATATAGTCGATAGTGACCAAGAACTGTTTGGTTACAAGCATTCTTCCAAATATCTTTCTCTGTTTTCATCAGAAAAATGTTATATACATAAGATGCTTCTGCATAACCTGCATAACGTAAAAAGTTTTGGGCACTTGCGTAGTGATGCTTTCAAAAATAATGTCATACATTGATTTTATTTATGAATTAACCTTTATTTACTAAATCAAATCAATATTTGGTGTGACCTATTTTTGAATTTCAAGCAGCATTTGTACAGTTACACACTAACACATAATTTTTCAGGTAACTTCTGTCTTGAAGCATCTTGGAGACATTGCTATTCAGTATGTGCACACACCTAAAGATCTCTCCACCACATTACATAAATAAATATTTATTATTATTTAAAAGTAGATTTTTTGTGACAGCTTTTCTTCCTTTTTCTGAGAGTGTATGGCAAAGAGGTCATTTTCAGCCTTGTTCATGGTTGCGAGTTTTTACAGCATTTCGATGCTTTTGACAATGCCCGTGCTGCACAGTCTACTGTAAATTACCAAACTAAAAACAACAGCCTCGGCTCAGAAATATCCTCCTCATGCTGACCTAGAGAGCGGCAGTCTGAGACTCATTAAGCCAAATGTTTATTTTCACATATGCTTAGAGACCAACCACTGACTGAACCAGAGATGAGTGGGAGAGGAAACTAAGTCTAGCAGTGTGCATGTCTTAGTCAAAATTTTCTGGCAGCGTGTCTTTGAAGCAGCCTACTCGAGCAGAGGACCAGTGATAACAGCTAGGTCCAAAGAGCAGGTGCACGGCTCTCTCCAGCTGCTTGAACAAATCGCAGTTATTAGCTGAGGGTGGCGACGACTCTGCCAGGCGGCTGCTGACTTCCTGCCTGTCCTAACTAATGGTCGCTCATAGAGCTAATCATGTGGAAAACAAGAATAAATAAATCAGAAGCATCGCTGCACGGTGACGTGTGTTGTTGACGGAGTGCTTGTTCAGTCATTGTGCAAAAACGCAAGGTTCGCGACTTCCGTCCTGTTAGCTCTCAAATCATCCGTAAGCAGCGAGTGTTGAGAAAGATGAAGTGAAAGTGCCAAGAGATTTCAGCACAGATAATGCATTAAGCATTTGCCATTAAGCATTAGCTGCTCCTTGAGTTCCTAAATGCACTCTGAACCGCCGCGAATCCACAGCTTTGAGAGATCTTGTGCAGGCCATAAATTAAGACGTCTCAAAAGAGCTGGCAAAGCCGCAAGCTTAAGAGAAGCCAAATCTATCAATCCAATAAAGAAATAGATAATCCCCGCATTTTCCCAGTGAAGTAACACATAATTCTAGATCATTTAGCAGCTTATTGACTGAGCTCTTCCTTCTTTTGTGAATCCTGCAGAAGGGGATCTGCCCCCATGAATAAAGCACCTGCTACGCTATTGTTACTCTCGTCAGTCTAATTATGTTATAAATAACCACCATTTGTCTTTTACTTAGAAGTTATGTATTATTCACAGTCTTGACTGTTGACTGTACAATGCTCTTTAATAGCAAAACCAATGCAAGAATCAGAATGAGATTTGCATTTTTGGTGTTTTCTGTTCATTAGTCTTTTATCTTCCTCAATATTGCAAAAAAACCCATATATGAATATAAAATTACTATTTTCTCTTATGTGGTCTTGATTTGTTTTCATACGGAAACTGATATCAAATACACCTGTCAGAGGCCAAAGAATGTGTTTACTATCGGTGTGCCCCTGCAGGTGGGGCACAGATATTGACTATAGCTCTGTTTACCAACCTGGAGAGAACACAGGGATTCAGTTGTCGGATCGGCATCACAAGCTATTGTTAGAGGAATGAGGAATTGTTGGAGAGCAAGAACGGAAAAGACAATCGCACAGTTATTACATATACTTCAATGCTAATTTATAATCCTGCATCTTTCTCTGGCCAAGTTCTTATTGCTGTCTTATCGTATGTTTCGTTGTCTTTCGTTGTAAACCCCAGTCAAGCAGACATCCCAACAACAATCAGAGGGTAGGCAACCTGGCCGCCACGGCTCATGTAAAACCACAACAGTTGCCAGGCAACACTGTTCCCTCCACAGCAGGAGCAGGAGTCCAATAGAACATTAATAATTCTGAGCACAAACGCACTGGACCGCTGGAGTCTGTCAGGTATTTTACTATAGTTAATTACGCATGAAATTCTTCAGTTCATCTGGATTAATGAAGGGATTAATGAAGGCTCAGTGTCTGTCTGCGAGGGGGACTGTGATTGTGTCTTCCAGAATATAATTCCCCAATATAAATATTACACATAGTCAAATAATTCTAGTCTGACAGGTTGTGCTATTGATGTCTCTTCTGATGTTGGATAGCCTACATGAAAATGCTTGTTTCGCCTGTTTCACTTGACAGACAGACACAAGGACAATGAAGAAATTCTTTCAGGTTGGAATGTATTTGATTTAAGATGTTAAATTACCCGTGGCCTGCATGAATCCTGTCTGTTCCCATTCCTCGTTGAAGCTATAATCAATAAAAGCAGTTTATTCTGATGCCCGTGCAATTTTAAGTAATGCGAGATTGATTTATTGAGCGTCTATAGCTTCTTCCCTTAGTGTGCAGCATCTCTTGCCCACCCACAGTGATCACCTCAGTTCTCTGGCTTGTGATTTATGGAACAGTTCAAAGGCTTCACATCCACTGGAGAGAGAAACTGAGACGGATAGAGCCAAAGAAAAAAGAGAGACAGAAGGCTTGAGAAATAGAGGTAAACTTTGGATGCTGTACTGCAGATGTCAACTGCTATTCTTTACTGTCTAAAACACGGATTAAGCTGCGATCCACACCGATGCTGTAACCTTAAATCAAACAGTCATACTATTGATACAGGCATAAAAAGAGGATAAGTGGATCGGATCAGAGCTCAGTATCAGATGCAGCTGAAACACCCATATCAGATATCAGAAAGAAAAGATATAAACCAGATTAGTCCTGCTGGTCTTTGCTGAGGATTTATGCTTATTTATGTGGGCTGCATTTGTGTACATTTATTTTTATTCATGTGACGCTGTTTTAGAGAGCAGGTGTGGATTTTTTGGGATACTTAATGTGCTAATGCAGTCACGTACGCAAGAGTGCAATTACAAACCTGCAGGAGTGTCAGTGTCGGCAGGTATAGTTTTTAATTTCCATCCTCCTGTGAGAGAGAATTAAGCTTACTCACTTAATTAATTAATAGTATTTGTTACAATCGTTTATGCAGTTTTTAGTTGTCCTACCTTTGCGTTGAACTCCGCAGCTTCATATAAAGTGCATTATATTGAGTTTATTTAAGCGCAAGGGTTTAACAAATAGATTTTGGAGCGGAATAAACCTCTGGCTGTTTTTTTTTTTAAATCAAAACACCAGCAAGGCTACACACAGACATCAATGCAGATTTTAAAGGTGCTATTTTAAAGGAGATATCATGTGCTTTCTCTGCAGGCTCACACTGGAGGGTTTCTCTAAGCAGGTCTGCTCATGCGCTCCTGGCAGCTGATGCATATGAAGAGATGCTGCTGATCTGAGGTGCGCGCTTTGCGGCTGCTTTATTTACACCCAACTCGCACCGCATCGTCTTAGGATATGGACTTTCTAAAGGGATTGTTATTGCTCCGCGGTGATACATCTAAAGGTTAGTACTCAGACCTGGCGTTGAGCGAGTCTGTTTCTTTACGTAATCTCATACTTATATATACGCATTTTATGTTCGGTCGGCGCGTGTGTCGTCATTTTCGCTCCGCGCTCGGGCTGGAAGGGTTTTATTTTCACCTTCGGAGACTACACCTCTTCCTCGTCGTTTCCGTTTTTCATGTTCTTTAAATGGGGAAAAACATGTCACACGGATGTGATGTGCAATGGACAAAAACGAGGTGAGCGCTGGATTGTGTTTTTATGATGTTGAAATATGATGTTTCTGGGCGCGCGTTTTAACGGGTGATGTATTTTGTTGTTTTTGTGAATTGTGTTTTTTTCTCCCACTGAAATCATAGGGGACTGCATGAATGCATGCATACGGTAATGGTGCAATGCTACACCGTGCTGAGTCCGTAGAGGCCACACGGATATCGCCACTTAGAAATCTACTTTTGTCCGGGATGGTTTATTAAATTGATCAAATAACTTGTCAATTCAATTCAATACCATATAAAAATGTCAATAATAATATAAATATTACAGTTTTGCAGTGAACATGTGAATGAACAGGTTATTTGAGCTTGTTGGTAAACCTTTGCGCATGCATTAGATTGAGCGCGCGCTTGTCTTGACAATAGGCTACAGTCCCTTAATTCACGTTGTCAGAACTCTGTGCGTGATATCTATATAAAACCTTCTTGTTTTTCTTTATCTTCCAGCTCTAAATGTGCAACGGCATCGTTTCCGCAAGCTGTTTATCCAAACACTGTGAAAAGGATTTAAACAAAGGTGGATTTTTGTGACTTCACGTTTTACCTGCCTGTCAGAAATGCCCCCTTCTAATAAATGGTGCGTCAGGTGGGCTGTTTGCTTGTCATTTGTTTTTGCACTGATCCCCTGCACAAGAGGATCTCTGAATTGTCATAAAATGTGCATATGCGCCAGTAACATTGTAAGCTGCTCCAAGGTGAACTTGACGTTTGTCCCGAATGACCTGCCCAACTACACGTCTGTGCTCGATCTCAGCTTCAATAATATCAGCGGACTGCGCGCACAATGGACCAAGCACAAACTTCCCAATCTTCACAACCTTTTAGTTAGCCACAACAGATTGAATTTTCTCTCCTCCGAGGCTTTCGTTTTCGTAAAGCAACTGCGTTACCTGGACCTGTCGTCCAACCACCTACGACAGCTGGACGAGTTCATCTTCGAGCCCCTGATCCATCTGGAGGTCTTGCTGCTCTACAACAACCACATCTCGCAGATCGACCGCACTGCCTTCTCTGGTCTTATTAACCTGCAGAAGCTCTACCTGAGTCAGAACCTGGTGTCTCGCTTTCCAGTGGAACTGATCAAGGACAAGAGCCGATCGGAGAAGATGAGCCTGTTGGACTTGTCTTCCAACCGGATCAAAGTTCTCCCCATCACGGATCTGCAGGCCTTACCGGCCTGGGTGAAAAATGGCCTGTACTTCCATAACAACACTATCATTTGTGACTGTGAGCTGTACAGTTTGATGGCTCACTGGTATATCCGACGGCTCAATTCGGCTGTGGACTTTAAGGACGACCATACCTGTGTTCATCCTACCCCGGATAAGCGAGTGCTTCGTGTATACGATCTGAACATTCATATGAACTGCAGCACTTTTAAAGAAACGGATGAAGAGGCTTATTTGGAGCAGACAATCAGCCTCAGATGTGATACTCGACATCGGGACATGTCCAAGACCTGGATGCTACCCGGTAACATTTTACTCGCTGCAGGCAATAACCAGAGTTACACTGTTAGGAAAGATGGAAGCCTTGAGATAAAATCAATAAAACCTGAAGACTCAGGTGTGTACACATGCTTCGCCGTGAGCAAATACCTCAATGAAACGCTCTACGTGGTGGTAAAGGTCCACAACTTCACTATCAATGGCAACAATGAGACCCTCAACACAGCTTACACCACACTGGTCGGCTGCTTGGCTAGTGTGGTCCTGGTCCTCATCTATCTCTACCTGACACCCTGCCGCTGTTTTTGTTGTCCCGATCAAGGCAAATTGAAAAACAATCACGAAGACAGCATCCACTCCTCCATGCTGAGCGCCTCCCCGACGCACGAGGATATGGCAACCAAAGCAGAGCTCAGCAGGCACGTGGCATTCATTGACCCCAAGGACCTGCAGGGACAGAACGGAAAGGTGAATCCGAACGGTGAGGAGGAAGTGGATGAGGAAGCCATGCAGGGGAAAGGAAAAAGAAAGAAATCTGTGGCAGACTCGATTAGTTCAGTCTTTTCCGACACACCCATCGTAGTCTGAGGAAAGGCTGTTTACGTTAGACGTAGCCAACTGTGATGGATGTGTATTTCGGATGGACAAAGAGACAGATACACTTCTGCCATCCTCAGTGTTTGGCTGTTTCTGCAAAACCTTTCCAGCATTTTAATCTGTAGCACTTAAGTATATACTGTGAAAAGGTCTTGCCATATTAGTGGACTCTAAACACGGAATGTTTAGATGTTCCTGGGAGTTTAGGCCCAACTAGCTGTAGAAACATATGAGGTCAGATATTTCTCAATGATCAGAATGAGAGCTACTGTAGAAAGCTAGGTTTCCAACTGAGACAATAATATATTGAATATATAATCATTTAAATCATAAGCATGAGCTTTGCAGACTGCTAATGTTAGGAATATTAATAGAATGAATGCCCTTGTAGCTAATAGATCATATTTACCACTTGTAATGCTAACTGACCAGCCTTATCACTTTATGTAAGCCATATCCAGTTGGTCATTGCAGGAGGAGAGCAATGCACTATTGCATTTTAGACTCGCAGGAATGTGATGGGGAAAGTTTTTGCTACTTTGGCAGATTAGAAGGCTGTTTTAAAAAAGTCGGACATTTCTGGTCATTTTCAACCTGCTTGTATAAATACATTATTCGACTATGTAACACACATACCCATATGATAATTCAGTGCATTCAAGAATTTTAGAAAAAACAATTCGTATAAACTGCTAGTACAAACTGAATTAGCCTAAAACATTTCTTGATTCTTTAAACTCTAGTTGAACCCTATTGAACCATGACTGAAGAATCAATATTTGTTTCCTGGTGAAACTGGTTTGACTCTTTGAATCTAGCCTCTGTCTATCCCAATTCATTAGAGCATTTTAGACATCAACATTCATTATTTTTACTTAAATGTTGGATAGCAATTGCAGTTTTATGGATGGTTTCAAAGCAACAATATAAACAAACGTCACTGCACATGTGCGCTTTTGTGCTCAAACTTAACTTCCGGTACACATCCGCAAAGAAGTCTCTGCAGATTATTTCGGAAATAACAAGTAAATGACATTAGCTAGCAAGTTAAAAGTATGTCTAGTCAGTATTATTTTGGGTTTCCAGTAGAAGAACCGTTACATGGCTAAACTTAAATGCGACAAAGTTGCACGACCCATTCAAACTTATTTAATCAAATTAATATACAATCTAATTAAACAAATTGTTTATTTAATACAATTATTCTGCAATAAAATGTTATTATAAATGAATATAAATGGAACGAAATATAAATAGTAATATATTATTAGCCACTTGCCAGACCGATCAACAAACACAGACCGGAAATTAACTTCGGGCCAGGAGCATGCGCCCGATGTAACCGTCTATAGGAACTGACATCTATAAGTTCAACCAACAATATTTATTGCAGTGGCTGCCTCTCGCATTCAACATGTCAAATCTGCTCATTTTCAGCCACTTGATCTGTCATGACAACCAGCCTGTGACATATTACCAAAATGCTAATGAAATCTTTAAATAGAATGAGGTGTCCATCTGCCTGTGTTTTTTTTTTCTGAAGCAAAGACGATTTGAGGCTGCATTCAAAAGCCAAAACCGTTTCAAACCTCATTTCAGTTGAGCTGCGATTTGCACTTGTGATAGTCATTGCTGACTCATCCATTGTCAGAATGAGATTTTTCTGGAATCTAAGGAGAGCCAATGTACCTGATGACAAGCCAAAGGCAGAGGGGATTTATTTATTCATTTATGAAATTATTTAAATGCATTCATGAATGGATGAACCAACCAACCAAGGATGAACTCAGGTCACGATGTGTCTACCACACTATTTTAACAAATGTAAGTCGATCAGTTGACTCCCCAATTTTCTCACCTTCTAAATGATTCCTACAGGCATACATAGAAGTCCATTGGTATATATGCATAACCAATATAATATGAGAATGTTATGAATCATGACTTGACTTAATGTGTAAAGCGTGCTGGCTGTGTTTAGGGTAGCTGTGACACCCCTAGCGGCAACAGATGTGTCGTATTATCGGATGGTTAACATAAATATCTCAACCAGACCTTGTCCCTGTGGTGTTCTCCAATGTAATCCAAGAATGAGATATTTTAGAACACCATAAGATCAAACAATGATGTCACAGGAAATCAGAGAACCATAAATGGATTTACTGTAGATACCCTGTGCCATACATAGCCTACATTCTAGACTTTAAAACAAAAAACACTTTTCATAAAATTCTCTGTAACCATAACCAAATATTTGTAACAGGCTCGGTTGAGACGATCTTTCTCCTCCGACCTCTTTCCCTAGTTAATTACATCCTGTTTTCTGAACGAGAGAGAGAGAAAGAGAGAGTGGGTGAAGCTATTAAATGTTTGATAGGTGGATGAAGTCACAAACAGTATTAACTCAGGGAGTGGGACAGATAATAGCAGCTATGGCAGACTGCAGTTACGGGCAGTTACGGTCCCAGTCTCTCCAGCTGCGATCCAAAATTAGTGTGGAGGGGAGGGAAAGACCTTCCCATCACGAGCCCTGTGGGAGGAAGGCCAGAGATCTCTGTGGTCGCTAACATCATTCTAGCAAGAGACGGAGCAGCCAGCAGCTTTCACTCCCTTTGTGTGTTCTTCTAAACTGTGTACCCTTGGCTATTTTGCTATGAGTTCTTGTGCAAGGCCGACGCTCATTACTCAGCATTTGACAGTACATCTGTGCTTTTGTATGTGGAAACAGTATTTGTTTTACAGTGTTTATAAGATCGTGTCATTTTGGGTAGCTTTTTCCCTCGAGGTTCCAAAGAGGCTGAATTCCTCGTGGTTCTGTGTATTGTTGTTCCTATACAATTGTCTAGATTCCAGTTGTGGCTATACGATATTGGTAACCATATTTTAATGACACTGACTGTAAACGTCTTTTTCTGTCATGTTGTATTTCAAAAACTGATCACTATTTGTCTATATGTTGGTATTTAGGGACAGGTCTGTACATTAAAGTCATGAAGCCATTACAGACAGTGTACTAAAGGTTAGAATGTTGAACTTTCAAAATGTAATACTTTACAAATGGAGAATATTAGGAATAGCGTATCTGTTCTTCTTGTTTAAGGTGATGTGTGTAATTTGTTTGATGCTAAAATACTTTCAGCTATTCGTGAGTTGATTTCACAAAAAAATGTAAACAGTTTGGTATAATAAAACATTGCTCTGTTTTTTGAGCATCTTGACCTGCCCAACACTGCAATATTGGCTCAACCAATAGCGGGAGTTTGGGGCGGGACTATCTGTTTGACTGACTAATGGCTAATAGGGGAAATAAATGCATACTTCACCTTTTTCATATGGACTTTTGTCAGAATAGAAAACACATGATTCTGGGTTTGTTTTGTAACAGTGATAATCTAGATTTGAGAAGTTAAAACCCAGAAATATTCTGTGGTTTTGTTCCTTAAAATACAGAACAATACTTAGAAGCACAGTGATGCAGACATATCGATACCAGTTCTTAGTAAGTGTCCTGATATACTTATTACATAAACTGTTTGATCCCTAAAAGCTTTAGACATCTTTACTTGTGGTCTCTGAAAGCAGTCTGGAAATTGTTTGTTCCGGTATTAGAACTTGCTGTAAAATTTTGCCTGAATGTCAAGAACAAGACTGACAGAGTTTTGAATGGCACATAATCTTGGGACTGATTGAAAATCCTCTCCTCTCAATGGTAGGTTCCTGTAGAGAAATATTATTTATGAATAATATAAAAAACTCAATAAAAAGTGTATTTATACTATTTGTGTTGAATGTTTTCTGTTCAATGTCGTCCGTTATGTTCCCAAACAACAAATGACTACAGCTACAAGCCCTGGTCACTACCAACTGTTTTTGCATGGAATAAAAAAGTTCAAATTAAAAATACTTTTACATTCCATTGGCAGAATAAAAACATACAGTTTTGGGACAACCTGAGGGTAAACAAAAAAAAAGGATTTTAATTTTGGGCTAATCTGTACCTTTAAAACGATAACTTACCCCAAAAATAAAAATAATTTATTCATCCTCATGTCTTCCCAAACCTGTATGACTTTCTTCATGCAAAAGAGATTTTGAAGAACACATTCCCTATTGAATTCCATTTTATGGACACCAGACATTTCTTAAAATATCTTTTTGTGTTATAACAGAAGTTATAATACAGGTTTTGAATGACATAATGCCTTTTCTTTGGGTTGCCTATGTACAATAAGAAAGTTTAGTTGTGCGGTGCCATCTAGTGATGAGACAAATCATCTGCATTCACTAACAACAAGAAAACAGGAACATGTTGACATATTTATTTCAGAGTCCATTATCTGACAGTGAATTTAGCAGCATAAGAATATCTTGAGGTATTGAGTTGCAGGTTACCCACCTATTCATTGACTCACATATACAGCCTTGGGAAAAATTAAGAGACCGTTTTACATTTTCATTTAATCAACATTTCTAGATGCATTGTGTTCATTCCAGTCCAGTGTCTGTTGAATTACTACAAAATCAAACCTCAAGAGTGACAAAGTTATCCAACAGCAATGTGAAAGACTGACAGCATGATAAAAAACATGAAAACTGTGATAAAAATGTAGGTTATCACATAAAAAATTATTTTGAACTTTTTGTTATATTGTTATATCGTTATATTGTTTAAAAGTGAATATGAACTTGTTTTCTTTGCAGTATTTGAGGTCCAGAGCATTTTGACCAGTTTCTCCAGTTTCCATTTTTGCAAGTAAATGCAAATTGAAACACTATTTTATTTGAAATTTAGTAGGGATATTGTTAAAAGTTTACAAAATAAAACAAAAATTACCATTAATAGGCACCTAAAGTAAATTCAGAAAAGCTGAAATTGGTCTTTGATATGGTCTCTTAATTGTTCCACGGCTGTAAATTCAGGATACAAAAGCACACATACAGTCCTTCTACAGACCATCTTGTGCATAATTTATGTCTGTGGCAAATCCATGGCAGTAAGCCTGTGCTTCTGGAGCAGTTTAAGGCAGATTCCCTCAGTGAAGAAGCTTTGGCTGTCAGGAGAAAAGAGCAGATGGTAAGAAACAAGATCTAAACTGAGCAGAGACTTTGAATTAAACACTGAATTAAACCTTGATGATTCATTTTAACAGACTATCAATCTGTGTTTTTATTTTTGTGTTTCAAGCATTTTTTTTTATGTTTAAGACTCAAGTTTTCTTTCCATTTTTTAAGTATTTCATTTCTCCATCATGTGAGTAAACAAATTTACATGAAATTACCTAAACGGCAACAATTTAGGTAACTTATAGTAATTCTAATAATAATTCTACAATTATCTAATTTAACAAAAAAGGCTTTGGTCATACCTTCTGTGCTCCAAGTTTCTTTGGCACAGTGTGGGAGTTTGAACCTGGTCTGCCATCCCCACCCCAGGATGCCAGGCTGGAGTGAGTTTGAGAAAGAGAGAAGAGGATGCTGGATTTTGTGGCACATGAAGTGTTCTTGGGAGGAGAGGCACCGCTGGTCTTACGTTTCCTGCCTTTATGCACGTAACCAAGCATCCTGTGATTTGGCCCTGAGGCTCCTCCCTTATCAGATTCTGACGGAGGAGAGGTCATGTGTGCGGGCATATGGGTGTGCCTCTTTACTTCAGCAGCACACACTGATGGCTGTGGTTTACTGCTAGGTGTGCCATTAAATGGCCCATGTTGGGCTGAAATTGCAGTTCTGGCTAGAGAGGGCTCTTGGTCTCTGTGGCGAGGGGTGTACATGAGTTTGCCCTGTCCAGGCAATTCCTCTTCTTCAAGGGGAGATTTTCGTCGCTTAATGGCCATGGGACTCTCCTGAAGCTCCCGGAATGTGGCCTGTAAAGTTTGTTTGCTGGACCGACGCACAGGGTTACGTGTCTGACCAGGACCTGAGACAGACTGGGTTTTTGTTGGTAGTTTGGAGGGGGTTGTTAAGTTGGTAGGCTGGGGCTCTGATTTTCCTGAGGTGCTAGTCCTGAGAGAAGAGGATTTATGAGAATTGAAGGTGTTTGTGGTGCCAAGGGGTTGATAAGAGCATAGTTCTGAGACCTGAGGGATTTTCCTGCAGATGAAACATGTTTAGTTAGAACAAACTTAATCTGGACAAAAGATGTTTTGAAGAATGTTGGTAACTGTAGATTTTATTAACCTAAATCTAGAGAAATTGCACACAATTTAAGCCACTATTATAATTCTCTATACATGTGGCTACAGGTCTTTGTTCCTTAACCCCCACCCCTAAAAACTACCATCAGACCTGTGTGCCCACCCCCAAACATTCCTTCGAACATGTGTGCATGTGTGCCCACCCCCAAATCTATAAAAGGTTTGCCCTTAGTAGGCCAAGACGGTTCTCTCCTATGCGGGTCCCTGTCCTCTGCAGTTCTCTGTGGGAGGGCCCGGCCCTGCATATGGGGGGCTCGGCTCTTTATTGGTTTAGTCAATAATAACCGAACAACATCGGTACCCGTTCACTTGCATTGGTTTTGTGTCCATACAATACAATAGTAAATGGTAATGGTATCACCCATTGTTCGGTTGCCAACATTATTAAAAAAATATAATATTGTGTTCTGCAGAAGAAATAAAGTCATACAGATTTAAAATGACAAGAGGGTGAGTAAATGATTTTCACTTTAAAAGTGATTTTGGTTAAACCAACAGTTTAAATAAACAGTTTAAAAATCATTTACTCATCTTCATATCTTTGAAAATCTTTATGACTTTCAGGTTTAAAAGGACATATGGGTGAATAAATGAAGACAGACTTTGAAACTTTTCTTTTCAAATATGTCAACAACTTACTAAACTTAAAAGCACACAAAATGTTGTGAAGCATCTTACTTCCACAGATAAGAGCCGAGGTGTTGCTCCATCATGACAGTGAAAGCTGAGCGCAGGTGGAGCAGCCTTCTGTCGAACGCTAACATGCTACGCCCAAGTACACGAGCACCGAAGGTACAAAACTGTGTGGAGTGGGAAAAAGTGGACAAAGATGGGTTCCATTATTCAGAATGTGATAGGCTATATAAAAAAAACAGCTGTGTTTTCTATAATCGACTGTAAACGTTTTTAATAATCATTTAACATGTAGTTCCTGTAGCTCATTTGGTAGTGCATTGTACAGCTCATGGATTCAATTCCTGAAAGAACATGCATACTGATCCAATGTATGCTTTGAATGCATCGAAGGACATTTTGTATAAGCGTCTGTCAAATGTATCTAAATATCGCATATCAAGGCAAGAATGGAATAAACTCACCCCTAGGGGTTTCGGATGACATGTGTTTATAGGTAGATGAGTGAATTCTTCCCGGTTCTCATCATCACTCTCCTCACTGGAGAAACTCGCTGAGAGAGACTCCACCTGCCTCTCCTCGGAGAGCATGACCTTCTGCTCCATCGCTACAACACTGTCTGATGGAGTCATGGACCTGTAAACACACATTTTTGTGAATCTTCATAAATGACTTTAATTCATGTGTCATATAGCTGGGAAACCCTAAACATGTTGTCTACAGAAAATAAAACATACAAAGTCCCACCTGAGAACAGAAGAGTTTGTAATTTGACATTTGAAGTGCAGGGGAGTCTCCAGCTGGACAGAGCCTCCCTCAGGAACCTCTTTGGGCAGAGGGGGGCGCTCTCGAGGCTTTGAGTTCATCTTCAGCTCTGTTACAAGCAAGTCAAAGGCTTTGCTCCTTCCAACCACCTGCCGGCGCTGGTGGACTGAATGTATCTGCAAGGAATGAACACAGTTTGTGTCAAGTTAAAGGGATATTTCAGCAAAAAAGGAAAATTCTTTCATCATTTACTCACACTCTTATCATTCCAACTGTTTGACTGGAGAACACAAAAGAAGAAATTTTGAGGAACGCTATCCTTTTGTGGTCCTCAGAAGAAGAGTTTGGAATGACATGACAGTGAATAAATGATGTTTTATTTTTGAGTGAACTATTCCTTCTGCACAGAGTTTAAAGTTCCCGCTGTGACGTGCTTAAATTTGTATGTTGTGTAAATATTTCTATAAAATGACTTTATGCTCACATTACACGTAAGCAGTCTTGTGCACAGTTTCTTCCTCTCGGGATCCATCACCCCGCAATGCTTGTCCAAATCACAATCTTTCTCTAAAACAAACAAAGCAACACAAGCACATTAATAAATATTGCTAAAGAACACAAAAACAGCAAATACAAAAGACCCTAATACGAGTTACGAGAGAGACTTACTGAGGATGTTTTTGTAAGTTCTGCTGTATGTTCTTGGTCCATGATGGGGGGTGGGAGAGTCCAAACTCTTCTGGAGAGGTTTCTCAGCTGGTGGGGTGGGCCCACGACGGTGTAGGTCTCTGGAACCAGGGGTGGAAAAATGCGGAGGTGACGGAGGGGTTCCATGGGAAATTTTATCCACCCGCTGAAGACTGGAAGATGGAAATGAGTGTTTAGAAAGTATTTCATGTGTATTCAAAACTACAGCTCTCTCTTTCTCACCTGTGTTTTTCACGCTGTGGTTTGGAGCATTCCTGTAGGGGAGAATGTGGTGGTGGACCAGCGTGCCGCTGCCTCCTGTCTAGACCCTCACAGAGACTGCCGTGCTGGGAGGGGGGTTTACCCTGTTGGGGTCGGTCTGGAGAGCAGTTGGATGAAGTGCCGTAGAGCTTGCTGAAGGGATCATGTCGTCTCTCACAGTGCCTCTCAAAAGCTTGTGGTTTCACCACCTGACCACAATGGCTGCACACCACCAGGAAGAAATCATCATGTGCTGGGCAGTGGCCATATAAAGACATGTCTGTGAGAAAAATAAAATGTTTCTGAATGCAATGACAAGTGTCAATAGGTATTTTTTAACTTTTGTCCTATTGTCACTGCAGTACCTTCTTTTTTAAGAGTCATGGTCTCCATCCTTTTCTTCACATTTTTGCTGCACTCTTCAAGAGTAGACCCTAAAATAAGCAACAAACAGGAAGTGAAAGTAGGTTACATTTATGTTGAATCTCTGACTCTATTCTGACTCTGTCAAACTGAATGTGCTAAATTTGCAGATTTTGGCATAATAAGTATTTATTGGGAACATATGAATCACAGGTTCAGAATAGGAGTTATTTAGAAACGCCATTCATTTGAGTCAAGACGTCACCTCACCTAATAGCACACTGGCTTTAAACCCATCACAATCTCATACCAATATGACAATGGCTCTCTGTCGGCACTTCACAAATTCGTTTTCAACACTGGACATTTTAGGTAGGGTGTGTATAGGTTAACGGAGCGCTAGGACCTGGGAGATTTTCCAAATGAGTCGGGGGTTGAAACCCATGCGGCTTTAGGACCCAGTGGGTCCTTTGTTTGGTTCCCAGCGGCCGGTGTCGGCTCTTTTGAAACAAAATCCATTTCCTGTGCCCACACTGGACTTTTTGTGATAACAAACGAAACTGTCAAGAGCTCGATGTTGTTTTACTCACCCTCCGGTGTGGATGCACCCGCTTTGTCGATCCAAGAGGTCCAGCTTTGCCCTATAAAGTCAAGAATGGAAATTCGCCGATCTAGGGCAGCCATTCCCGTTCAGCGCGTGCACGTTCCGCCACCATCAAGACGGGGGCGCGTTTTACGTCATCTTGCGCGCTCATGCTCGTGAACGTGTTCGCACGAGTTGAACATTGGAAATACCCCGATGAAATGTTTTTGTAAATTGCATCCTCAGTGTGCGAACTAAACAAACTAAATAACACAACTTAACAATCACTTTAACATTATATACGTTAATATAATATTATCATTAGATGTTAATAAAGTAGATATGATTTGATTTCCATTTTTCATATGCAAATTATTTCGTTTAGGGAGTCCATATGTTGGCTGAGATCACCAAAACAAACATTATATTTCTTATGCTTTTATTAAATGCGCTACATCTCTGTAACATATACAAACTCGTACAAAAAAAACGTATTTATTTAACAAGAGTTGGTTTGACATGTAAACATTTTTACAATTGAACGGAGTTCAACGTTTAAACAGAAATGAAATTTACAGCATAATGTAAATATATGCGATGACAAGTTTAAAGTGGAATAAAAACAGCAACGAGAAAACACAAAAACAAGGTGTATTGTGCAAGCAATCTCAATTAAAGAGAACATCACAAAATCAGGTTATATCCAACTCAATACCATTCTGTTGTAGGTATTAAAAAACACATTTGGTACATTGCGTAGCGTCAAGTAACATCAACCACTTAATAGTAACACTAAAGAGATTAAATGTAACATTTTGATGACAGCTGTAACAATTTATTCTTACATCCAGGTGCCATTGTACCTTTAAAATATAACCTTTTTTAATATACAGCTTTGCTGTAGTGTGCGCAAATTTAATTTTGCTAATTGTTTGAACACTTTTGTGACACAAGTCCCCGTAGGTTTAAATACAGGGTCAGTTGGCTGAGGTGTGTTGCACCAACACCTGCCTGATGAATGTAGATGTACGCTGTTGTTTCATTACGCTTGTCCTGTTCCCTCTTGCAGAGTGGCTGACTTGTGGAATGACGTCTCTTTATAGATAAACCAGCAGTTTCCTCCCCACAGGATAAGGTTGAGGAATCCAAAAACCTACAAAAAATAACATATGACACAAATAAGCCAAGTATTCTTTAAAATTAAAAGGATTAGGCACATACAATATGTGGATCCAATTGTGTATAACATTATTAACCTAATTTATTTATTATATGTGAAAAATGTATCAGAAAGATCAATTTTTTTATCTTGTTATATGTTATAAGGCTCTTACCACTGAAGAATTGAGACGGCCCATCAGGGGAACGTGCCCAGCAGTGCAGTTTTTGGCTTTACAAATGTCAGTTAACACAAGTGTGTTTGGACTGGTTGCAAATTTCACATCAGTGAGGCCTTTCCCCCAGGCAGAAGATGAAACCAGCCACAAAAACGTGAAGATTCCAGTTATCAACAGATCCTGAAGAAAGTTATATGTGGTAAATTGAAATAAAGTTACAAATGGTATATTTCTATACATTTTTAAAGCCATTCTGGTAAACATGCAGCTCTTTTGGACTTTTATTTTTTGAAACACTTTCACAATTAGTCCAGCATTCCCTGGTATTCTGGGATTTTTTGTTTGAATTGTTTAGAGGTAGAAGAGGTTAACAATTTGAAATAGAGGCCATTCAATGCCTCTACTTCAGCCTCACGTTTTAAAAAACATTTGTAGCTTTTGTCAGAAAAACACAGCCATCTGTTTCTTCATTTACACACCAGTGTGAAAGAACCTCTTTACACCCCACACAGCAGTTTGCAAAAGCACAGAAAAGTTTCAAAACTCCAAATATTGTTCCAATTTGTCAGACATGCAATGGCAATGTGTCTTTTTTCCCCTACAAAAATGTGAATCGTCCATTATTAGCTAAACGGTTAAAGAGCCCACATATCATGAACACACACACTGAAGGTGTACAAAAGCAAGAGAATAAAAAAATAGGTGTTGAGTGAACTTAAACACACTTACGACAATGGGGCCACGAGGAGACTCTTGGTAGAGCTTCTGGTAACCCAGATACAACACCAGCGTTGCAGTGCAGTACAGGAAAGCCAGAACACCAATGGTGACAAAAAACTCGGCCGAAGATGAATAATTTCCAGTCAAATTTCTGTAATCAAACTCTGTGCTATTGGCCTTGCAGGTTGGGACTTTGTAACTCTGGGTATAAAGCCTGTGTAACATAAAAATGAGGTAAAAAAAAAATGTGAATATTAATACTATTAGAAGGAAATGAAGGCAGAAAGAATATAGTGTCTTTGTCAGTGTATTCTGCAATCTATAACCGAAACTCAGTGACGCTCACCTAAAAGGGTAGCTGAAGGATACATTTACTTCATAGCTAATGTTTTTACACTGAATGTTCATACTTGAGGAGCCAGAATACCCTCCTGTTGTAGCAAATGCAAATATGGCGAATATCTGCGGCCATGAAAGAGAAAGGACATTTAGTGAGCATAAGGAAGTGGCATTAATCTACTGTCTGATTAGGCAAATAACCACAGAAAACATGCATTGTATTATTCAAAACTGAGATAAAATATGAGTATAACAGCAATATATTATGTAATTAATTGTATTACAGTGATGATGATGTATAAAATAACATTATCCACTCTGGACTAAAACATCTAGAGGGCCAAAAATGTAACATATTCTCATTGTCTTGTCATGATTCTCTGCATCCTCGTCAATTAAACACTTCAAGAGCTGTTATGCAAAGCGAATATAAAATAGCTTTTACAAAGACTGTACAGTAACCTATTGCATCATAAACTTGTCCTTAAGCAAACCATAAAAGCAGTCAGTTCTATAAATTTGACTTTAAAAGGGCTTTAAAAAGTAAACAGGCATTAAAACATGAGTATATTACTTGCAAAGCACTTACCAATTCCAAAACACGTATAAATCCCAGTGGTTCTTTCAAAGGGCCGAGATCAAGCTGAAAGCCGCTCATCGTGTTCTGCAAATAAAGCATCAAGAAAACGACCGTTACAACCGATAGGGAAATGGTGTGATAAACTCAACTGCTGTCGGAAATGTGTTGAAACGCAACACGAGTTTCAGTAGGCAGATAGAAATTATTCAAAAAGCTTGTTTTCTCGCTAATTTCATCGTTTCTGAATAACACACACCGTTTGGCTGTTGTGAATGAAAGTTCGTGTGGTGAAGTACATACAGACCTTTTTAGTGATGATATAATAAGAAAGATGACCTTGGCAAGTCCACAGACAGTCAAACATCAAAAGTTGTCAAAGTTCTTTTCCACTTTTGCTTTAGGCATGGTTTTTATCACGTGACTCGTGACGTACTTACACTACGCCAGCCAAACACAACGGCGTTTAAAGAAAATTCAAGTTTTCGGTAGTAATCGAATTAATTCTCAATTGTAAGTCGCTTTGGATAAAAGCGTCTGCCAAATGAATAAATGTAATCGTAAAACATACACTTTTAATATGTCTTTTAAATTGCACCTACAATAATGCCCCATTTTAAACATTTTATGTAACGTAACCTTTAAAGACATTAAAATACATTTGAGCCTGCACACACGACTACTGACTAACTTTAAAACATTTACGAACACAAATATTGACTATCTAACATACTTTACATTTTCGTTTACCGAAAGTCTTAAACACCATCGACTTTGAACAGTCTTAACGTAGTGTGACCGTTAGAGGACGCCCTTATCACGTTGTATTTCACGAGGCTAATTTAAAGGGCTGGTGTGACAAATGCAAGTCAATGTGCTTGTTATCCTAGATAACAGTGTATTAAAATTATACCTAATATAAATTTAGTCAAAAGTTAGGCCTACACTGTGATGAATGTACATATGATTATATTTTAGAATGCAGAAATATAACAGCTAGGGTCTTAAAATTAACAGCTGAAAGGGAAGTGAATAGAATAGGAGCATATCATTGTTTGTTTCTCATCAGATTCACTGGTTTTTTTTCTTTACCAGCTTTAAAAGTTGCCTAGCTCTCAATCAATAGGAGGTGAATGAGATGGTAATGCAGTCACTACTGTGGTGGAATTCAGGTCAGAACTTCTTGTTTGACAGCTTTTTCCACCTGCATTGCACTGCAAAGCAACATAGTTTACCAGTAGGCTAACATTAGGTTGACATTTAGATTTAACAATTAAAAAATGGACTTTCATTTCAGAATGATTGGCCCGTATCCAGCGGTACAGATCTAGAACATGACTGCCAATCCATATTACAGGGCACAGATGAGAGTCACAATAGTCCCCTTTTCTGTGTCACATGGTTTGTGGTCATGGGATATCCCATGTGCCAGACATAGCCTGAGCCATTAATCACATGTGTCTTATGTGCATCCAAAATAATAGAAAAATGTATGCTTTTGTACATAAATAGCTCTTATGTTAAAAGTTGCATGTGAAATATAATTTATTATCATAACAATTGTATACAATGTAACTGAAAACATATTTTGCTATAATGACAGAAATGTTCGAATCTGTGGGAAGATTGACTAAACTCATTCATTATGAAATGAGTCACAGATATATAAAGCAAAGGGGTGTGGTAAACTGTGATGTGCAGCAAGTCACAGATGCCTCTTCTTCCATGATTCATCTTTTTGTTACAAATGTTCCTTCTCTCTGTAATCAAACAGAATACATTGACAATATGAGTCATGCACTTTAATACCTGCTACTGTTTAAGCACTTGAAATATATTATAAAAAAATAAGTCTTGTGCACGATTGGCTTTGGCTTATGTCATCTGAGAATTGCATATTACTAGATGTAAAGACATATAAACAAAAAGACAACAGACAACATAGTTAGAACATGCATTTACAGTCAAATATTTTTAGATTAAATATGCCTACAGGTCTACGGGGTTAATAACATTTAACAGATTGATATTCAGAATGAAACCTAAAACAAGTGTGACGTGTCAAACTACCTTGACTCGCACAGGCTAGCAGAAACATAAACTTGCGGACCAATCAGAAAATTGCAAGTCGCCGCAGCCAATCACTAAAAGGCCTTGCAAGGTGCATTCGTTTCGCCGTTATTCTTATTCAGGGCAGATCGTTTTAGAAGTGGTCGGTACAAAATATTGTGTAGTGTCTCGGATAAACACTGTTATCTGTGAAACTGGGGTGGTCTGCTTTTTTTTTTTACGACATTGGAAGTGGAACAGATCAAATTAAAAAAGAGGATTGATATCGGAGCCTCTCCGTGGAGGCTGCACTAATAATATGTGTAGCAGCGATTCCTCGATGTCACAGCCTATCTGTTTTTGTTGTTACTGTCGGCAGGGACAAGAGGAAGACACTGCTAACTAAAGGCGTTCATGCTTTTTTAAATACAACAATTATACTGTCGTGTTGGACATACACTAACAACTAGAAATGGGTAGCCTGGGACACTTTTTTGTTGTTTTATTATTTCCCATGGCTTTCGGTGTGGATTTCCTTGTGGATCCAGGATCATATAACGCGCACCGGGTGTTTGTGAAGACGAATAGTCTCACCGAGATGGGACCAGATGAAGGTCTTTCTCTGATCGATCATCGCATGCAGAAAAGAAGCGCAGACTCCTGTAATGGTTTGGAGGGGTATGAGAGAAAGTTAAACAACAATACACACGAAGTAAGTTGACTTGATAGGGTAGATGCCTTTATGCACAGATGTTCTCTCTCAAAACCTTGTTTTCGTTATCTAGGCTGCATCATATGTATTTAAACATCGCAAGCTATGATGCAGTTGCCGTATATGCTACGATGACGCGAGGGTAACGCGAGCTTTAGTTAAGAATAAACAAATTTAGTTTTTATTATAGCGTAGCCTATAGGAATCACATTTAAAAAAGCAAGATTATGAGAAATACGCATAACCCACACACACATTCTATATAATTTCATTTCGTTAAAACTATAAAAACTATTCAAGTGATTGTAGTTGGTTGTGTTGTGTCGTTTTTGACCAGTGGGTGTGTGCAGTATTTTGGCCGTATGACGAGTCAAACAGGTATGGCAGCATGTTTTAATGTTTTCCTCAGCCAAAAAAAATATTAATGTTTAACAAACAATATGCATTATTATACAAGCGACTACTATTGTAATGAACTTCAAAATGACGTAATTTCCTCTGACAACCCTGTAGTTGTTTCGTGTAAAATGAGAACAGGAAGGTTGAACACCTTAACCAGTTTGACACATCAGCTCAGTTCCACCGGTGTGATCTGTAACCTCAACAACAACCCCCAACAGACCTCGTTCATTAGTCACAAATGTGTCAAACAGGTCTTTCTGTGGAAAGTTTTCGTTCATTTAAAAGAAGCAGCAAGAATTTGCAAGGACTTCCTCAGCTTTGTTAGACAACAGTAAATACTTTGGAAACAAGGAGAGAATAGAATTATTCTGAAACTGACCTTTGAGCCTATTCACCCATTCAATTCAGGTGCACTGTGGAAGTATATATATATATATAAAGCACCTACATATATGCACCAACTTTATTTATGAGTGACAATGTGTTCTTTATATATTTGTAGTTTTTTATATTGATTTGTGTTGTATTATTTAGCTCTTTATAAATGTAGCTGCTAGGTTTCCACTTCACTCTTTTGTTTGATATTAACATATGTTTTGCATAGGCTTATAGTCTCTCTTTCTAGGACATGCAATAAAGTTCCCATTGGCTATGGCTCTAATTGTTGTCTATGCAAACTTATTTGTTTAAATTAATATTCATCTTTTTTCCAGTGGACATTTCCTGATATCAGTGGATCTGTGTCCCTGGCTTGGGTGGGGGATGGAACTGGGGTGAGTTTAACTTTTTGTGTGTTTTATGTTTGGTTATGTTTACACATTTTCACATGCTTGCAAAGAACTTTCCAATGTAGTACAATTTTATTCAAGGCTGCATGACGACATACACAATTTTAGGTTCTATGTTTTCTACTCATGAGTTTAAATTGATGACATCTGGATAATATTTTTCAAAACTTGTCTGTTCACAGGTTTTTTTATACTTTAGTAAACAGCTCTCACTATAGCATAATAAAACTCAACTAGTTTGACCTCTCTCATGCTCCAGTGGACACTCAAGGCCAGCCTTGTGTTTAGACCACAACTACTCCATTTAAAACATGACTGTTATGCTTTTTAAAAAAGTTATGCAGTTTTCCTTGGGTGAGAAATTTTACATTATAGATATATATATATCTTTGTGTCTTGTCTGTAGGTTGTTCTGGCCCTCACAACATTTCAGATGCCACTTGTCTTCATGAAATTTGGTCAGTCTAAGCTCTATAGGAGGTAAGTGCTATACGACTGGATGGATGGCGTACCTCTATTGTTATTTTTGATGTAGTTTTTAGATTCCTGTTTCCATTCCTGTTTTTAATTCCATCTCTCTTTCAACCCCCCACACGCTGTGACAGTGAAAACTATGGAAAGTCATTTCAGGATGTCACAGAGCTCATCAACGGTACCTTTATCAACACTGCCTTTGGGATTGCTATCGGTCCTGAGAACTCTGGCAAGGTGGGCAAGCACTCTCTCTGACTAAAATTCTGCTTTCTGCAATCCTACAAGATTGTCCGACACACTAGTCCGACGTTCTGTTCTCTTTTAATGTTTCAGCCATATTTTATACAAAGTTTACTTTGTGACTAGAGTCCTAATTTTCTATCCCTCAGGTAATCCTCACGGGAGATGCTTCTGGAAGCAGCGGTGCCCGAATTTTCCGTTCAGAGGACTTTGGGAAGAGTTTTATCCACACAGAATTGCCCTTCCATCTCCAAATGCAGATCATGTACAACCCTCAAAACCCTGATGTGCTTGTGGCCATCAGCAACAAGGTGAGAGCCTGTCAATCTGTATATCTTCCAGAACCTTGTAGAAGGTGGTGCTAGCAAGGTCATGGGTTTTATTCCCAACAAATTGATAGTTTGACCAAAAATGGAAATTCTGTCAATTACTTACCTTCTTCTGTAAAACACAAAAGAAGATATTTTGAAGAAAGTTGGTAACCAAATAGCAGCAGCAACACCCACTCACCATACTAATGTATGGACACAAAACCAATGCAAGGGAATGGGTGCCAGTTAACAACATTCTTAACAACATTCTTTTTTGTGTTCTGAGGAAGAAAGTGTTTCATTTTATTGTTGGGTGAACTATCGTTTTAAGTGATGTTGAATTAAAAAGTCTGCCAAATGCATGAAAAGAAACGTATTACCGTTAATCGTATGTTTTTTAAGAGGTGCACAAAACATAAGCATAATGTCATTTTGCTGCCGTTTCAGAACTATCTCTGGATCTCCAAAGACTTTGGTGCAACTTGGACGAAAATTCACGATATGGTGTGTGTGGTGAAATGGTAAGTACCTTTATGTTATGACATCATTTATGAGTTGGAAAGTCACAAGAATATGAGAGCGGAGTCACTTATTGTAACATGAGGGTGTGTTTTAGTATTCATTTTGACCAGCCAATTTGGGCCTCCCAGTCCAGGACACTCACAAAAACACAAACATGCAAATAAGGCCGCCATGGCAGCAAGTTGAGACATTCTGTGCTGAGTCACGTTTTTCCACATGGCTCAGCTTTCAAATATCTGAGGGCAGCTCTCCTGCTCCAGATAAACTGCTGCATCAAGCCTCACTTGGGTTCTTTGATATTCCCAGTCCGAACGCTTCTGTCATTCATTCTTAATCTATCTGGCTCATTTTAACACTTCAGCGAAGAAGTTGTTCTCTTGACAAGGAAGCTGAGTGTGGCTAATCCATTTCAACTATCAATATTTGACCATAAGAGATATGCTTGGGTGTTTGTATCAGTTGTGTGGGTTTTTTCATTTCTTCCAGCATTTCTTACTGTGCCTGCGTGTTCAAAGCTCCACACAGCTTTTAGGGTAACCTAGTTTTAAAAAAAGCACAATATCCCACATTATTTGACTGAGGGGACAAAGACACCTGTGGGAAAATAGGTCAGACTATCCAGACTTCATTTTAAGAGCTTGACAGAGGTGTTTTCTGCAGTAGAAACATGTCTTTGAAAAGACTACGTCACACCCATTTAAACATGAAAAACCTCTCTTGTAACTTAAGAAGTCAGGAAACACAATCTGGGTAACACAACTGTGTAACATTTACAAAACCAATATGCTTTAGAGAAGTAATTCTTCTGTAAAAAGCTATGCTGGAGTTTTAGAAGTATGCAAATGATGCACTAATTTTAATGCATCATGATTCCTTGTGCAACCAACTTCTTCTTTCATCATTTATGAACATGTTTTTTCATAATGCAAATGTATGGTTCATGTAATAATAACCATGAATCATGTTTCCTGCCTTGACATCTCGGTGTGCATCATGTTTGTACTTGGTCATTTACAAATGACTGACTGATCTGCAGTGAAGTTACCTCATACTGCTGTTGTTTTATGAGGTCTCTAGAGTTTAATCTCACTGATCAATTCTGGCGTCTCACCTCCTCTCTTTCCTGCAGGGGAATAGATGCTATGTTCTTCTCTGCCAACCTTAACGGATCCTGCTGTGAGTAATATTTATAGCATTGTTGATCTAAGGCGTAGTGAAAATCGCCTGTGTGTGCGTGTGTGTGTGTGTTTGTTAAATGACAGTTTTAGAAGCGTTTCTGTTTGTGTATCCTTGTGTATTATTCTCTTTAATGTTGAGTTACTTGAATTCTGAAACTGAAAGATCTTCAGCAATAGGGGTGTAGTTCTGCTATAGTGATTCAGATTTGAACTCACGCTGCCAAGTGCCAACCACATTTGCTAGTGGTCAACCCACAAAATTGCATATTTGATTTTAACAAAATTCTTTAAAAAAATCATCAATGCAACTAAGGATTTTTTTTTTAAGATAATGATGTTTATTATTTGCAATATTGGCTGGAATTTTTGCATCTGTCATGTCACTCCATGCCATTAAATCATGAACACTTGCTAATTATTTGTTCCATAATTATAATGCAAACAGTACATTTTTTAAAGAGAATTATGATGTCATAATGCATAATTGAATACGTCATAATTGACTATAACGTCACAATCGACTTTGACATCACAATTAATTACTACGTCACAACTGACTTTGATGTCACAGTAGACAATGCTGTCATAAATCATTATTACAACATAATAGAATATGATGTATTATGATGGCATAGTTTATTGTGACATCATGTTTTATTCTTTCTTCAAAAAGAATTATCTTTTTCAAAAAATCTTTTTTTACATTGCAGCTCAGGGCCTCTGTAGTTCAGTACCACAGGTTTGTAAGATATAAAAACTATCAATGAACAGAGACCCTGTGAAATCATGCCACTGGTCTAAGAGAGTCTGTGACAGTTCTATTAAAAGGCAAAAAGAAAAAAAAAGAAAAATTCTCTCATCATTTATTCACCTTCACGTCATTCAAAACCTAAAATGTAGTTCATGTTGTTTGGTTATTCAGAATATGTTCTTTTCTGTTCTTTAGAGGAATGAGGGAGAGTAAATGATGAAAATATTTTAGGGTGCACAGTCCATTTAACTGGCATGGAAGTCTCACACTGGCCCCCAGATGATACTTGGTAACTCGCAAGACGATTGCTGAAATGGCAGAGATGATGATGCAGCATGCTGAGTGTGTTGCTCATTACTAATGTTTAAATTAAGGACTTGGATGCTTTTGAATTTAACATCCCCCAGTGGGATTCGAGTCAGCAAAACCACTGCGTTCCAGGAGATATCAACAGACCATGGTTTAATGTTACTGTTGGGTTTGTGTTTTAGATGACAGAGGGATGCTGGTGCTGAGGAAGACCGTTGACCTTGGCGTCAAAATTAAGACGGTTGCAGAGAGGATCTATTCGTTTGGGATCGGTGGACGTTTCTTGTTTGTCTCGGTTATGACTAAAACAGGAAGTGTAATGCAGTCAGATGAGGTGTGTGACATGTGACTATAAGATATAGGATATGATAAGATTATAGTTATAGGCAAGTGTGTACATAACTATGTGTGTGTGTTTGTTTTGTAGCCTGTGATGCGTTCAATACATGTGTCGGTAGATCGGGGTGAAACGTGGAACATGGCCCAACTTCCTCCTGTCAGTCATGAGCAGTTCTACTCTATACTGGCGGCCAATGATGAAATGGTTTTCATGCATGTGGATGAACCTGGAGGTCAGTGTTTCCTTTTGCGTAATCATTAATACCAACCATAATAGTTGTTTACAACAGCAAGTATGGCAATGCAAAAGCAAGCAACAGGTTGTACTTCCTGTTTTTGTGGGTGACTTCCGTTTCATCAGCTTCTTGTTAAATAACTAGAAAAACTATGAGTGTTTAATGGTGTGAAGTCTCACAATAACAGGATGTACATAAGCAGAATATGTTAACATGAGTCAAAACACTACATTATTTTATTAGATTTAGCATAGATAAATAAAGTCATTAGGCCGTTTGAATGATGTGTAGCAAAAAATTTTTATTAGAATAACTTCATTTATTGTCAAATGTATTTTAAAATCAATTTATTTTATTTTTACTTTATTTGATAACTTATTAACATTTATTTTGGATTTATAATACATTTAATTTATAACTTATATAATTTTTTTTTTTTTAATCTATTATACATTTATTTTAAAACTTCTCAAAAAAAGGAAGACTTTTATGTGTTTATTATTTTGTGGGAATGAAGCTGCCTGTCTGTAG
Organism: Oreonectes daqikongensis; assembly: GCA_026939265.1. Classification (NCBI taxonomy): domain Eukaryota; kingdom Metazoa; phylum Chordata; class Actinopteri; order Cypriniformes; family Nemacheilidae; genus Oreonectes; species Oreonectes daqikongensis. The sequence continues at coordinate 6,960,965 of JAOTQM010000117.1, read as the reverse complement.
TCTAGGTGCTGTCTGCTCACTCGCTGTCGAGAGACACTTGTGCAAAGCTAGTAGATTTTGTGTGTGTGTGTGTGTGTGTGTGTGTGTGTGTGTGAGAGAGAGAGAGAGAGAGAGAGAGAATTTATTTACTGATGTCTGGGTTTGTGTTATCTTTATTGTCCAATCTCAGTGCTGGGTGGGTGCAAACCTATTTTAATTCAGAGGGCTGTAAAAGTTTTTACACTGTTAAACTATGTGACCCTGGAAACAAAACCAGACTTAAGAGTTCATTTTTTGAAATCTGAATGCTTTCTATTGATGTATGGTTTGTTATGATAGGACAATATTTAGCCGAGATTTAACTAGTTAAAACTCTGGAATCTAACAAATTGAAACATTGAGAAAATCACCTTTAAATTTGTTAAACAGAGGTGACTGGACTGAAATTGTATTGAAAAGTATAAAAAAGGACCACAGAAGTTTTTCCAAATGCAGCATTTCAAAATAACAGTTACATTAGTATTGCAAAGCAATTATTCATGTATTAATTATATGATGTAAACCAGAGAATTTGCCTCAGAACTTATGCCCTGAAACTGCATTATGTTTGTTTTTCTTCAGACTCTGGGTTTGGCACCATCTATGTGTCAGATGACAGGGGGACTGTGTATTCCAAGTCTCTAGAACGCCATCTGTACACGACCCCGGGAGGCGAGACAGACTTCACAAATGTCACTTCTCTCCGAGGAGTTTATACTACTAGCGTGATGGCAGAGGGTACGACTACATCCTACACAAGACTTACTTTAGACTTCAGTTCAACATTTTAAGCATAGATAGTCTGAACATCCTCTTAAGGATTATTTTTAAGGACTGTTCACACCAAGGTTGATAACTATTAATGGCCACACAAGAACGAAGATCAAGAACGTTATATTTATTTTGGGCAAGTTTTTACTCTCAAATGTATTTGCTGTTAATGTTTATTGTTTATCATCTGGAAAAAATACTCTGAAAGTGATCCAAAAGAGATATTGTTCCTCTGTATTTGTGTCTTTATTGTTATAGCTATGCCTTGGATTCCGCTTTTCTCTTTTTACTTTTTTGTTATAGTTATTTAACCTCAACTATCCTTATGTATGTAACTTTATGTATATACATATCCTTAGTAACATTACTGGTTAAAACACACAACTTGTTAATTTGTTTTGCTCTCTTTCCCCTGCTTTAGACGGCTCGGTACAGACTGTAATATCATTTGATCAGGGAGGAGAATGGGTTCCTCTGACGAAACCAGAGAACACAGAGTGCGATTCCACAATCAAAGATACAGAAATGGTAAGGATTACTTTGTCTGTTCCAGGAGCTCAACTGGTAGAGCAAGGTAACACGCAAGGGAAAGGTGTTGCTTAAATCCACTGTAAGTCGGAAAAAGTGTCTGCCAAATACATAAATGTAAGTGTAAAATGTAAAACAGAAGCTGTTATAATAAAAAAAGATATGTTCCAATGTTGAGGTGTTTCTTAGAAAACCATCTCTATCAACTACTGTATATTTTTATCTGTATTGCTCATCTGTTATTGTCTTTTTCACCTGCAGTGTAGTCTACACATTCATGCCTCATACAGCATCTCCATGAGCATGAAAGTTCCCATGCTGCCTTTAAGTGAACCCAATGCTGTGGGACTTGTTCTGGCTCATGGTAATGCACAGACACTAATAGAAACATTAAGAACAATTTTATAGACATGACACAACATGCCATTTAAAAACATTTATATTTTCCTCTTCTTTCTCAGGCAGTGTAGGCAGCGCAATTTCGATGATGACGCCTGATGTCTATGTGTCGGATGATGGTGGCTACACCTGGCTAAAAGCTCTGAAGGGTCCGCACCACTACGCCATCCTGGACTCAGGTGGCCTGCTAGTAGCTGTGAAGCACAACCCAGATATTCCCATCTCTGAGATTCAGTAAGTGTCTTCACTTTCTGTGAAAGTTATACTTCATCTCGTGACAGATGAAATTTTAGACTAATATTGGTTGAAACTGCAATACTTAATAGTTGCCTCTCTATCGCCATTTCTGTTTGAAACATAAAATTGCAGTTTAGTTTATTATTCTTAAGTTAAATAGTCACAAATCAGTTTAACTTTGAATCAAAGCTTACGAAATATGCTGAAAATAGCACAAAACATTCTTTAATGTGGTTTTAATGGCACACGTGTCAGTCTTGTTAAGAAATGTTTGCCTTTTCAGGTTTTCCACAGATGAGGGACAGTGTTGGTACGCTTATAAGTTCACAGAGAAGCCGATGTACTTCACAGGGCTGGCCTCAGAGCCTGGTGCCCGCTCGGTGAACGTCAGTCTCTGGGGTTATGAAGATGCTGTGATCAGCTACTGGGTATCTTACACCATTGATTTTCAGGACCTGCTGACACATACCTGTGAGTGACCAGTTTGGGCTCAAAACCAGACGCATGTTGCAGGTCACATAATTCATCTTGCCTTACTGTCTTTCTCTGCCTGTCTTTCCAGGCGGTACCAGTGATTATGTAGAGTGGCTGGCACACTCTGATGACATCAGCGACCCGGATGATGGTTGCATGCTGGGTTATAAGGAACGTTTTCTGCGTGTGAGAAAAGACTCGGTGTGTTGGATTGGCAGGGATTACATGGTCAATAAAGAGCCCACGCCATGCAGCTGCACGCTAGATGACTTCCTTTGGTGAGTGGTTATAGTTTTACTTCCTGTTAAAAAGACAGCTTTTTATTTAGTAAACATAAAAAGCCTTATTGTTCTATCCTTTGTCTTTTAGTGACTTTGGATACTACCGTGAAGAGAACAGCTCAGTATGTATTGAACAGGCTGATCTCAAAGGTCATGATCTGGAGATCTGCATCCATGGGAAAAAGGAACAGCTACAGACTCAGGGGTAAAAATTTAGGATTACTCATGTAATACATATAAAACTTTATGCTATGAAAAAATATAAAGTATAAATTTTTTCCATCATGTGTTCCCTGGGAGGAGAAAGATCCTTCCGTTGGTAGCGTTGTGCTATGTTCATATTATCTGATTGTACATGAGGACACAATATACTAAATGTGACATGCGTTTCGTTTGAAGCATCTCAGTTAAGCTGTGTTTCTATGTGAACAGCTATAGGAAGATTCCAGGTGATAAATGTAAGGGAGGGGAGCAACCGGAAAGAAAGATGATCGACCTGAGCAAAAGATGCGTCAGCGATCTGCTAGAACCTCAACTGCTGGTGAGACACTGCTGCATGTTATTAGTACCTGGGTTCTGTGAACTGAGATGTCCATGCAGTTTTATCCTATCAAAAATGCTCTCTGTCTGCCAAATATTGCACAAGTTAGCAGAATTTAGCTAAAAAGAGAAGTGGGAGTTAAATCTTATGATAATCGGATGCATTTTGTGTCTCTGTTATCCACAGACAGATGAACCTACGTCACATTTCGGCCCTGTCGTTGCAATTGTCATAGCCATCCTGCTGGTCAGTGCAGTGTTCGGGTTTTTGTTTGTAAAGAAGTACATCTGTGGTGGAAGGTAATTCTGTTCTCCAGACATTTTTTTGGTGTACGCTAATGTAAACGTTCTGACTGTAACCAGCCTTGTGTGCTATATTATGCAGGTTCCTGGTGCACAGATACTCAGTTTTACAACATAACGCAGCAGCCAATGGCATTGATGGAGTAGATGAACCACTGGACACAGATGTAACTGTAACACCTAACAATGATTACCACGACGAATCCGATGAGGTACAGATGAACTCAAGCAGAACATACACCTGTGTCTTAATTCATTATGTACAAAACTGTGATGTGCAGTGGTGTCGAAGTATTGTTAGCAATGCAAATGTACATTATTACTTGTAACTAATCAAATGAGAGCACCCCTTTGTACTTTTCTTTTTAACCTTAAAAAACTTTTGAAAGCCTTCAGTGTGATTCAGCGTGAACACGTGCATGACCTTAAACTCATGTATTCTGCTTTGTAGGACCTTCTGGAGTAAAGCCGAGCATTAGGGTGAGCAGATGAAGCTACTATTCGTGTCATTCAGGCATTACTGCTGCTCTCTTTCCCTTCTAAAGCACAATCCAGCTGTCAGCTTTCTTAAACTTAATCTGTCAGATCATGTAATGCGCTTCCTGCTTCTCGACCAATAGGAGGGAACCTTGTTGCTTCTCTACCAATAGAACGGACCTGATTAAAAAAGACTTGTGAATGTAGCTGTAATAATACAGGTAAAATATCTGATGTAGAGAAGCAGTGTTTAAAATGACTTGTGAAAGTCTTCTTTTGTTTGGGGCTTTGTTTGAAAATCAGACTTTTGTTTGATGAGACTGTCAATGGGGTACTTGTAGAAAACGTACTTCTTGTTTTTTTTTCTATGTACAAATTCCCTTTTATCAGAGATATACATATAGCTCGATCTTACACTGAGATTTTGAGATGGTTTGGTTCAGCAGAAGAGATTTATTACATTTAAGCAAGCATAAGCTTCAGATTTGAAATACTGTATGTGCTACTGAACTCTGGCTGTGTTTATTACTAAAATGTGATCAAAACTTTAGTTTGTTAACTGCAAGTCATCAGGTGTGTTGATAAATATAGCAATAAAATGCAAAGAAACAGGCAATATATATGTTAAGCTTTGGCTTCACAACAAAAGGGAGAATATTTAAACGTAAGATTTATGAACATAATTTACCTGAAACTGTGCAACTGTGTAGCGATGTTATTTTTTAGCCTGTGCGTTTGTGATAAACAATGAATGTTATTTGGGCAATAACTGTAGAACATGGAGATAATTTTACCATGACACTCCTTGTGGTAGTTTTGTAAATAAGCTGCTGTCACACTTCTTACCAAGCAATTTAATAAGTTGAGCGACATTTTTTTAATAACAGATATTTTTATGAACTAAACAGTCATGCAGATGCATATAAAATAGGAAGGTTGCCCATATCAAAATTTTGTAGTGGAAATAATGTTTTTTGTGCAACATTTTGTGTTGTTATTGGAAAATCCGGTTCTATCAAGCAGAAGTGAAAGTTGCAGATAGAGAAAAGTGTATTAGTCGCAATAATTTTGCATGCGATAACTATTTCATCAGCAGAGCTGCACTTATGTAGTTGAAAACAGATTTAATGATCTAAACTTGATGATGTAATTTAATTTTGAATATTCAAATGCAATAGACTGACTTTACATGTGTACCTTCTGCATGCATTGATGTTTGACATCTAATGCAGTGGATGTATATTTAAATATCAGTTCAATATCAGTAAATTATATTTCATTTTAAGTTACATTTTTAACATCTCAAGTATACATTTTAATTCTTTAATTTAAATGTACATAATCAAAAATCGTATGTACTTAGAGGAAGACAATCTCCTTTACAAAGACTTTGATAATAAGTTTATTATAGTTGTGTAGGTGATATAAAAAAAAACATAGATTTGTATGATTTCATTCAAGTGCCTAGCATGGAGGCATGGTTTGTGCCTTCCAACGACACAAAGCTCATCTTCAATAATTGAAAAACAAGAGACAGATCTTATTTCTGAAAGAATAGCCACTGTTGGTAAGATGAGCAGCTTTAACAAAGTTCATCAGCCAGTTGTTCCAACCGTCCAAAACATACTGTTCTGTATCGAAACATTTTATAATTGTTCCTATTTTTATACAACAAACATACCCCGATCGAGATTTAGGAATTAATAACTCAATTCTCTTATTTCAGATAAACTGCTAGGTTGCTGTACATGCTTGGGGTTGTAATAATAATGACTGCAATGCAAAAGAAACGTTGAATGATTTTCATTGTGACTGTGATTTTATTTATGAGAGGTGTAACATTTTTCTTGCCGTGCAAAAATCAATGTACATAGTAGTTGCATAGGCTCTGTACATCGATTCCTTCTTTATATCTGTGCTTTGCTCTGTATATTTGGAACAGAATTGTTTGTTTGAAATAAATTGATTCATCCCATTAATTTAGTTGTTTGTTTTATTTTACATAGTCTTAATAATTCCACTGGGCTTATATATAAAACCTCACGACTGGAAACCACTTAGATTCTATATAGAAAGTTGCCATCACTGTCAAAAAACTCTGTTCCTTTTTGTTCCACTGGACTTGGCTTTTCCTGCACGCTTTGGGCAATCCGCTCCAGGTCTTCTTCTGTCAGAACAACCCCATCCCACTCCTCTTCCAACTCTGTATCATCACCCATATCGGTTTCAAAAGTCTTTTGCAAAGAGTCAGGCAGATCCTGTAAATCAGGTGTCACTTTATGTACTGAAAGTCTGGATGTTGCTGTGGATACTGATGGGATTTTGCCACCAGAGGGCATCAGTCCTGTCTCGTCCTCTTTTACTACAAGGGCTTTGTTGCTCATTGTTGCCAGGGTGTTTCCTGGGGAGAGCATTGCTGGTGCTGCACTGCCAGTCAATGGTAACCTGGACTGTTCTGGTTTGCCATCCCTGAGAGAAAGGTGGCCAGTACTGGGAAACACTTTTAGGTCTTGCTTAAGTTTTCGCTCTGGGGTTGGCATGAATTTCCCACGGAGAACTCTGGAGATGACGTCAGAGCTTACAGAGAAAGCCTCTGCTAATCTCCGTAGAGTCCATTCCTCTGGAGATTCCTGCTTTAGATATCTGTGCAAAGAGACATATGACTGGTCAGTGTTTAGAAAGAAAACAGATTAGTAAAACATTTCTGGAGAAATTCATACATGTTGATACCTTTCATATGCATACCCTTGTTATTACAGAATTCAACTTTCAAGATCATTGTGTAATAATCAAACATATATACAAACTACATGAGGATAATACCTTATCTGCTCAATGGCATCCCAGCTAAGTCTTCTCTCTGGAGCTCCAGGTTTATTCATTTGCCTCTTGAGTTTGTGGAATTTAGCTGCTTTATGGAGTCTCCTCTCTTCACTGCACATGACAAGACATTAGTGCACGAAGACAGTCACAGAAACCTTGCTTTGCATTTGTGTACAGGACTCACCTAATAACAGAATTCAGTTTGGCTTCGACTACATCCATGTCATGGTCGTCTTCAAACATGTCTTCATATTGTTTCTGTTTTGGATGCAAATCAGAACGCCTTTGAGACATCCACCCATATGCGTCTCGGCTGGCATGGCGACAAATCTGGCAGGCAGCAGGTCCTTGGAGACTTGCCAGTTTGCTGGCCAGCAAGTGGCCCATTCTCAAGGGTGTGACCATTCTAACAGCCAGAATAAAAACAGTGACATTGAATTTATAAGACAAAGACTGCTCCATTGGCTCATATGTCAAAGTCTGAGACATTTAAAATTAAGGACTTTTTTCTTATTTAAACCTTGTAATAAACAAAAACATGAAAAAGTGTGTAAATGCAAAATGTAGATGAATTATTTACAATTCTCCATTATTTTTAGATCACAAATCAAGAAAGCAAATATGTGACATTTGAACTCTTTCACTTTGATATCTTTCTCAATTTGTATAAAATATAACACTTATTTTCTGCTTTTCCTTTAAACATTATAAACATTTTACTGGGACTATTTTGGATTATTACGTTTTGCACATATTTGGTAATGTCTTCGAAGCAAAAGAACATAACAATTACTCTTGTTAATTCTTGAACAACACAAAAATAGTGTTAATTTTTAATCAAAGCAATTGCTGTAGTATAATGTATTGAATTAAAAAACGCTTGGAATTAAAGAAACATTTTCAAATGTGGTTTCATACAACGGGCTCTTGCTGTACCGTAAAAATGTCTTCATCTACATGAATGCCATTTAAAAACAAGTAAACTCCTGCTCAAACTGCCTTGGAATAAAATACAATTTTAAATTGCTTGAATGACATCAAACCAAATACAGCTCTAAAACACGGTATAAAACAACAACATAAATGCTAAACTTCGGCCATGCATTTTATAAACACTCACATGTGTGTCTCTTTCCTCCACGGTGACACTAAACAGGAAGTACTGTATTTGACCACGCATGTGCGACCCCGCCTCCACCTTGAAATAGTACTTCGTCTCTTTCCGGCTGAGATCGTTTCTATTCGGAAGAACTCGGGTGTGTTCGCCGATCACATGCGTCAAGCCTGCCCCCTTTCTTCTCTGTGTGGCTCATTTTGCGCCATTTTGTCCGCAACACTGTGTTGATTGGGTTTTTGAGATCTGTTGTGGAGCCAATCAGAAGGGTACCGGACAACGGAGAAACGGTAAAGGGTTGCGCTTGCTCTGAGGGAAATGGTAGCTGACAACACGGATTGGTTTGTCAGTGACCAACCAAATGAGTAATTCAGCAAAATACAGAAATCAAATCGGTTAATGCAACAGGGAGGCAGCGATAAGTAGACGTGCGCGAGAACGGACATTTGACAGATACAGTATTAGTGAAGTAGCCGACAGCGAAACAAAGACATACCTGCTAGTGTTTGTGAAATAATGGCTATATTTGTTTCTATTGAGTAGGGGCAGGTTGAATGTTAGTCACATGTATTTTAGGTGCCAGGGTATTCTCACAACATGGAGGAAATATTGTTTGTCAAACCACACCGCCTCGTTGACTGTGACATGCAGCCATATAAATTTGTGAACGCAAAATAAATACATAATATCTGCTAAATTTTGTAGATCCCATTATGTCAGTATATTAGTACTGTGTGTGTTTAGTTAAAATATCAGATGTGCAGTTTTACATTTAAAACATTACAATTGCCTAATTCTTACCGTAAGCTTTGCTAGCACATTCAATAAACACGCACTTGGCCTCAAGCGCAATCCGGGGACTTTTGTGTGAGCGAAGCTTGTTCTTAGATTTTTTTCATTTTATAGATATCCACTTGGTGTGTTTGTACTTAATAAATAGACACGCAGTATTCAAAAAAATAACCTTTTATTTGTCAGATTAGGTGAGGAGGGAAAGATGGAGCAGTATACAGCTACAACAACCAGCGGGGACCAAATTGTGGTGCAGGCTGCTAATGGCCAGATCCAACAACAGGTAAGATGTGATTCACAGTAAACGGGTTTGTGGTTAGTCAGTAATATACTGTGAAACAAGACATACATGGTTTTGTTTTTCCTTATTATAAATGTTACTGTATGTTGATCTTTATCATACACAGTACTGAGAGTAAGGACAGTACTTTACTGTTTCAAATTCAAGTAAAGGACTTGTTATTTGATCTTGTTATTTGAATGTTATTTGATCTTGCCTACAGTTTCGGCTGGTGAAAGGAATTTTCTGTTCTCAGGCCAGATCGTATGGTTTATATTACAGGAACACACCAAAATCAATATTGCAACATATTTGCAATGCATATAACTTTTCCTTTATATGTGTTATTGTAAGAGATACTCACCTTTGTAACATCATTGGATTCGTCAAAAAAACAAGCCTGCTCGAATGCATGCTTAACAATTCCAAGGGACATCACTTTGCAGTCTAGTAAATATATGTGCAAGGTGTGATGTGAAATTATCCACAGGCACAGGGCACCGTAACAGCAGTACAGCTGCAGACAGAAGCACCTGTCGCTACGGTAGCGGGACAGCAAGTACAGACTCTCCAGGTAGTTGTGTGATCTCTGACCTGAAGGCTCGTCGTGTTGCATTGTCAGATGTGAGCTTGTCCACCATGCCTTGCTTTTAACATCAAAATCATTCAGTGACCTTTCCGGATGTCGAGCATCCTCTGTGTTGCCATGGTACCGTAATGACTGGTGTGAAAAGGAATTTGTGTCTTTTAATGTGCCAAGAACAGAATTTCAGGAATGGATCTGGGAATTATCCACACTGTGGAGATTCTGCAAGATCGCTTGTGTCTGCAGTGTGTTTTGCATGCTGTAACCACTGTACACGTGTGTAACAGCTGGATACAGATACTATTGCGTGGTATGGATTTGGATGGACTGCATGATTGTCTTGAATGTTATCTCACCTCCCTATAAACATGTTTGTGTCCAAACATGTGGAAATGCAGCTACAACAAGTTCATGTTTTTCTCATATGTCAAACACCTTGTCTAGTATGTTTAGGTTTTAAAGGTTCATGTTACTAGAAAAAGTAGTGTTTATCATATTGTTTATCATAACGGCTTGTGTCAGTCATGCCATAGATGATGACTCTCATAAAGTCAGCAGTTTGGCACACTTCACTGAAATGTGTTGCATGCACAGGTCTAAGATTCTGCTGTCTGCTCCCTCAGTGGATCTTTTGACCCCACATTAACGCTGTCTATGTGTGCTCAGGTCCAGGGCCAGCCTCTGATGGTGCAGGTGAGTGGTGGGCAGCTGATTACGTCCACGGGTCAGCCCATCATGGTGCAGGCCATGTCTGGCGCTCAGGGGCAGACCATCATGCAGGTGCCTGTTTCTGGAGCTCAAGGTCTTCAACAGGTAAGAGAAACTAAAAATGTATTATTTGATAATGCTAAAGGATCAAAGTGACTTTGTGTTTCCAAACTGTATTATGATCAGTGGGTATATCCATGTAGAGGATATATGTTTTTAACGATCATCTTTTTATTTTATCGTATCATAAATGTGATTAATATCTGTTGGTGTTGTTCATGGTTGTGTATATGTAGATCCAGTTGCTTCAGCCGGGTCAGATTCAGTTGCAGGGAGGTCAAACTCTTCAGCTCCAGGGTCAGCAGGGTCAGGCTCAACAGATCATCATACAGCAGCCTCAAGCAGCCATCACCGCAGGCCAGAACCAGGTCTCACACACACCTTTCACTCCTCTCTGATCTGTAAAATGATTTTTTTATGACTTGTTTATTATGCGTATTATATGTCGTACAAATGTACAAGACTACATGTACACAGTTTATATACAGATTCTAAATGTGTTTTGGGTTTTACAGGGGATTACAGTACAGGGACAGCAGCTTGCCCAGACAGCTGAAGGACAGACTATTGTATACCAGCCTGTGAACGCTGATGGCACAGTTCTGCAGCAGGGTATTTATATACAGCATGCCTCATATCAGCTTCATATCAGATATACTTTACAGAATTTACTGTAACCTTTGAGAAACAGCAATATCAGGGCCGTCACAAACAAGATATTATCTTTTAAAATACATGTTTTTCCCTTCACAGGCATGATCACCATCCCAGCAGGTACTTTGGCAGGAACTCAAATCGTCCAGGCAGCGGGGGCCAGTAACACTGCCACAACCAACAGCGGTCAAGGAACAGTGACCGTTACCCTGCCGGTATCTGGCAGCATGATGAACGCTGGGGGAATGGTCATGGTAAGACCTTCTGATGAGGTACCTAACAAGCTCAAGTGTTTCCTTCATTAACTGTTACAGGTGTGGGGAGTGCATGCTTGCTTATGGGACTCGCCTTTTCAACCTACAGAAAATGTAAAGTTGCAATAAATATTTATTCCCTGTCCTTTACATCCTAGTCTCACTGATCTTCCATGAATTTGATGATTTATTCAGAAGCGTGTTGAAACGGCTGACTTCCCTCTGCTTTGTGTTAATCTTTAGCACTGATTAAGGTGTAAGGGTGATATATGTCAGCCATCTCATCAGAAATGATCCACTCAGCTGTTCTGTGGGTGTCCTTTTCTCATGCACATAGCGTGTCATCAACATTTTCTGCACGTATTACATTAGCTGATGCATGATTGAGTAAAGAATAAATTAATTGGGTGCTTACCTGCAACTGATAAGTAATCAAATGAAGTTATTTCATAGCAAATACATTTTTTGTTACCGTTTTAAAATGGATGACTGAATTAACTTTTCTTGTACCCGCTCTCCCAGATGATGCCAGGCGGTGGCGCTGTGCCCGCTATACAACGAATCCCTCTGCCAGGGGCCGAGATGCTCGAAGAGGAGCCGCTTTATGTTAACGCCAAGCAATACCACCGCATCTTAAAGAGACGCCAGGCCAGAGCCAAGCTGGAAGCAGAGGGCAAGGTCCCTAAAGAACGAAGGGTGAGTTATTGTTTATGTACCGAATATCACAATGGACATCTTGAATCGAATCAGTCTGATGCCCCACTGTTTCCTGCAGAAATACCTTCATGAGTCTCGTCACAAGCATGCCATGCAGAGAAAGCGCGGCGACGGGGGGCGGTTCTTCTCACCTAAAGAGAAAGAAGAAATGGCCTTGGCCATGCAGGTGAGAGAGCAGGGCTATGTCAAGCAAGAAGACCTCCATAATGCCACCGAACTCATGAGCTCACATTGGCTGCCCGAGCACACCCCGTCCCTCGCATAGACTCTCATCTGTGCTCTCACTGAACTCCTTCCTGCTGTGATTCACTGTTGGTGGCTGCTCTCGCATGCTCATTTTTGCTTGGCTTTACTCTGGCTTGTTGGCGTCTTGAGTCTGTGTGTTGTTTCATTGCTAAAGCATTGTTAAGCATTTATGCCAACGGACTGCAAGTCTCAGGCCTGCTGTGGTCTGTATAAATGGTGTGGTGTCTATTTTTAATTCTGCAGTATTTAACACGAACTAGAGAAGGTCTTGTTCATGGTCTTTCAGATTTAAGTGTTCTTCAACATCTGATCTTTAAATGAAGAATATAGGCCACAGCAGGTTGAACACTTTTTCATTAACCCGATGTCAGTATCTTTTTTTGTTTTTCGTCTGATATATGAAAATGAATTTGAGGGACATGTTTAAAAAATGTTTTTGTTTCAATATACATTTTATTTTGTTGTCCTGTATGTTGTCTTCAAACTACTTTTTTTATTGACTGCTTCTCTGTCGCTTTTTTATTTTGCTGGATGGATGCTTGTGCTCATTCCCTCCCCTTGCTTTTTGTACACATGCATGTTGTCATTGTTTTTGGTTCATGCCTGTCACACATGTGATTTTTATGCTGAGTGATTATTTTGATTCTCACAGTAAATATGACTTCCAAAGTTTGGAAGCAAATTAAACCTTACAGTGGATCTTTTATTTGTGCATATTGTTTTTGTTTATCAAATCTTACCACCTTTTTATTAAACATTTGGGAGTTGTTTACAGATTCTCAATAGTGCAGGACAGGCATCCGCCATGTCTGTAAATGTTAGCTAATTGTGTGGGTCAAAGTCTGAATGGCAAAATGTGACTGCCTGGTAAATATAAACTTTTTTACCTTTAACTTATTACTGGTTATTCAGTGTCATGCTATAAATCATGCTGTCTCAAGTGCAGACAGGTATGAAATACTTGTTTGTGAAATGTGTTGTAGAGCTGCTGAAAGAAGCATATGTGAAATAATGAGCGAGGCTAATGATTGATCACTCTTTCCTTCCTTCCCTCATATCTCAGCAGGAACAGCAGGAGCAGAACCAGGCAGGAGACGAAACTGTGGCTCAGATGATCCGAGTCTCATAGCAGTAAAGTGACTCTGAGACCTAACAAGGACACCAATGTGAATCTACATCCAGCCTTCAACACTAACAGACATACTCCTGATTCATTTTGGTCAAGCCTGTGTCATCTTTCTCACGTCTTCCACTATAAAGGAGGGGGCTGTTTGTTTTTTCTCCCAGGTCTGATGTTACTTCAAAGGACTAATATTGAGAGCCATTACTGTTTGTGTTAAGCATTATGAATTTAGTTCACCGTTTCAATAGTTATTAAGTAAAAGCATAAATCGTCCCGCAGAGAGGAGCCCATGCACGTCTTAGTGCTAAGCAATGAATCATTTAGTGAAGTTTCACAAAGATGGGAATAGAACAATTGCATGAAGACTGAGAAAATATATTTGATTTCAAGTTTGTTGTTTTAAGTCGTGTGACCTCATATGTGGAAAACTGGTGTATTGCACAAGTGCATGGTAGTGTATAGAGTCTGTACATGTTTGCCATGGGAAAATGAAGGTTGGGGAAACAAAGCAAAGGGGGCAACATTTTTTGTAAATCAGTCCTCATCACCTAGGAAACTCTGGATGTCCTTGTCTCCTTGGCTTTTGTACCTTTTCACTCTTAACGTGAATTATTTTTACATTAGTGGTTTGAATCAATACTATGATTTGTATATAGAGTGAATTTGTGGCTGTTCGTAGTATGTAATCATGGCACATGCGTTTACATGGGAATAAAATTGAGATATGAATTGGTTGTTTGAGTTTTGTTTTTTAACATGTATTTTTATTACATTGTGTGTGAATGCATCGACAGTGTGCGATGAACTATCCCTTTAAGCAGGTGCGTATGCGTATTATTTATCTAAATATGTTGTTCACATTTTTCGTGTATTTTAATAATATTCAATCTGGATGAAACGCAACATACACTTGCAAAGATTTGCAAACCCTGCTTTTGCTTCGGATAACATCTCAAATGGTCCTAGAAAGGGCTCTGCAGCCAGCAAGCCGACACGTTACTGTACACACACGCACAGTAAAGCCGCGGTTCTTCTATAACTTCCTCTGCGTGCACTGCCGTGCAGGTGCTCGACTTTACGCCCCGCCCACCGATGATGCTGCTGCTGACCGTCAACCTGACAACCAAATATATTAATCTGTGATCCATTGCGGCTTGGTGTAAACTGTCACTGTTGCAAACTTTAACCATTCGCTTTCGCTTTTTCGCATTTGACAGTTCAGATCCGTAAGGCGTTTTGCGCAATCTCCTCTTCCGCTTTCGAGACACCCGGAGCTTTACAAACGCTCCGGCAGCGTAAGGACGAATCGAAAGGTTACGCTAACGGAGCCGAAGGACTACCGCGTAAAATCATCCGCAGTCGCGTAGATTCAGATTGCCATGACAGACTCTGGCGGGGATGCGAAGGTGGAGGTGAAACAGGCCAGCAAAGAGTTTAAAGAGAGCGAAAACGTTGCTGAGAAATACTCCGCGATCACGGGTACCAAGAACGACGTGAACATGAACGTCGGCGAGCTGCCCGCCGCATTCACTGCGGTCCCGACTCACAAATCTGTCAAGAAGGTACGTTAAGAGGGACTTGGCTTTACTTTGGGTAGCTGTTATGGGATAAACGCATCGTGTGTGTATTGAAAACATCGCGTAATGCCGCACTGTAGACGGGAACATGTCACTCAGTTTCCCGGTATCATTAGGAAAGATTATCCTTGACAAGAGTTGAACTAGAGGTGCGCTTCAGTCTGTCACGTGATATATTGTTGGTTTGGGTGAGTTATTTTATCGTAACCAGCGCTGTAAGCTGTCAGAAACATTGACGTTTGTCCAATACGATGTACTAAATCTCAAAGGGATAATTCCCAGGGTAATTTACCATATATGGGGTGGAAATATATCTTATCTAACAGATTCTCATGGGTAGAAACAATGAGAGTATATTTGAATGGATTTAAAGGTTATAATGGGAATTGTTCTTGGATTTTTGTAATGGTTTTCATAGTGGTATATAATAGAAGCCATTAGAATTTATATGATCTTTTTAAGCAGGATAATGTTGTGAATTATATCACGGGCCAACTCTAACAGGACTGTCATGTAATGTATTGAGTCAATGCATGACCGCACAGATCAAAGAGTGATTGTGTATCATTATTAGGTAGGCAGATACATGGACTGATGGATAGGTATGACAGATAATCCAGGCCAGATTGTGTAAATGTATTCAGTGTGGCCCTATGAAGTCTGTGTGTATGTGTGGGTGGTAAAAGAGCCACACAACTCTGCCCACTCTCATCAGAGTTGTCAGCTGGTTATACAACAGAGCCAAAGGCTGTTCTTCTGCTTCTCTTCAGCTGCATCACCCATTGCCAAGCAAGCCAAATACAGGGACAAACTTCACATCTTATCTTTAATAAAAAGTGTATAGTGTTGCACGACAGGGTGTCGTGCAAACATATGTTTGTTCATGCTAAAGGATTTATCATACAGGTAATAAAGTGTTGTTGAGATAGATTATCAAATTATTTCAGTAAAATGTCTGCACCATTATTCCAGCAAAACACAAGTCCTCCCTTTTCTATATTCGCCATGTTCGGACATAACAAAATGTTCTTTCATTTGCCCTCAGTTTTTCACTCAAGTTACCCTGTAACAACTCAAATTTCTTAGAATGAATGGTTTGACTATCAGAACACTTTCTCTTGTTTAAAGTGCATTGTACTATTTTCCTTTCTGATCTTGTGTATTCTTTGTATGTGCTGGCAGGTCTTCCTCTAGTATTCACAGTTTTCAGTGGAATCGTATCCTTTCCTCACAGTTTGAGAGTGTGAGAAAGTTTCTCTCTTAGTACAACTGCTGGCTTTGAGCGGGAGGTTCCGATAACATCGTGAAAAGAGGCTGCATTGAGTTTGAGAAATATGACACACGTCTACCGGAACATTTTCTTGGGAGTTTTTCAGCCAGAATCTTGGCATGGGGCCGCAGCTGGGCCGTACCTGCTGAGAGACCCGCACTGATATTGAGCTCTTTCCATTGTTATCGTTCTCTGTGTTTTCTCTTGAAACATACACACGGATGCTTATATGAAAATCACAAAATTAAGACGTTTGTTTGTTTTTCTTTATGAATAGATCTGTTTCTCTAACACAGCATTTAATTTCACTTGCCTTTGTTATGGCAGCACACATTAATTATAGTGAAATGACTCCCAGAACACAGAATTGCTTTTGTTCTCTTTCTTTTTCCTGGCTTATTATACTTAAAGGTATAATGCACATAGTTTTGAAGATTAGATAAAATTTCAGAAAACATTGGAAAGCCACTGCTTGAACGTCCAATTCGGCTAAATGGATGTATTGAGGGTTTTGAATGATGTTGCTGCTTCACTGCCTGAGCTTTTCGTGTCCATTAGGGTCTCTTTACAATGAGTAGTCATCTGAGAGAGCTTAGATCTCATCTCATTTCATTTATTCGTGCAAAAGCATCTGCACTTCACAGCCCAATTATTTCATTTACTCGAGTGGTTTGTGCAGAATGATCATTTTTGTTGAGTGGGTTGTTAATGTCTTTAAACATTGTTTCATAACTTTTGCATTCTTGGTCGAATCATGTTAAAATGATTTCAAAACGTGTATGACTTACTTTCTTGTGCAAAACATAAAAGGAGATATTTTGAAGATTGTTGGTAACTGAACAACAATTTCTGTTGTATTGACACAAACCAATGCAAGTCAATGGGTATCAGGAGTGATTTATAGTAAGTGAAAGTGACCTATTTGTCAGATATGGTGACCCTTACTCGAAATGTGACCTCAGCATTTAACTCAACCAGTGAATAGTGAACACACACACTTCAAGTCGTGAACACACATACAGCGGGAGCAGTGGGCAGCTAACACTGCAGCGGCCGGGGAGCAAACGGGGGTAAGGTGCCTTGCTCAAGGGCACATCAGTTGTTACCTGCCGGTACTGAGAATCGAACCGGCAACCTTCTGGTTACGAGTCCAACTCGCTAACCATTAGGCCACAACTGCCCACATTTATAGTACAATCCCCAAACTCTTCCTATACAATAAATGACCTTTCTATTAAGTATCATTGGGTCACACAATCCCTGTAGAGGGAGTATTTGTAGGGACTGCTGAGATCTTTGCTTGACAGTCATTTTGAGAGTTTAGGTACATTGTGTGACCTCAGACTGGGATTAGAGAATGGGGAAGAAGGCCAGGATGGTAACATTGGGACTACAGCAACAGGTATTGGATAGAAACATTGTAAACGGCTGAGCGGTGTCTGTCAACTGGCTGTTCTTACCGCATTGGGTCAGTTTGAGCTCCAAATCTGGATGATAAAAGAACTGTGTGGATTTTCTAGGCGTGTGGGTGTTTGTTGTGGAATATTTTTAGTCAAGCCTCGGAATAGAGTTGACCCGCGTGACCTATAGTGGATTCTTTAGGGGTTTAGAGAAACGAAGTTTAATTTCCCACAGATCCTGTTTTTATTAGCCAGCCTGGGTAAACTCTACTGAAGAGTCGGCTTCTTACGCCACTGGGAGAAACCAGTTGGATTAAAACACTCCAGGACAACAAATTTTATTATTATTCTTACCGCAGGTGTGTCTACGGCCTATATAGTAGTTAAAGAGAATAGTAAACTGTAGAAATAGAGAGTACAAGGAGGTTTGGTCGGGTTGTAAGTGGTTGATTTATTGGTTGCCGTATCACCTCCCATACCCTCATGTCTGCTGTAAGAACTCCACCAGTCTGCAAAAACCTCCCCCTCTCCACCCGCCCATGGGTTAAACTACGTTGGTGGAACTCCAGTCGTAACAATACACATGCACACAGGTCAGCGACAGCCGCCACAGGCAGTGACCATGAGCTATGGCTATGACTTTCCCAGGGTAAGTTCCATACTGCCGTCCATCCTTTACAACAGGACATGCAAAACGAGCTCAGATATTTTGGTTTTCATGTTATTTGGTGGTGAAAATCAGCTATTGAGGAAATATATCCGTGTTAGTATATTTATTTGTATTATATTAGAATGTGTTATTTACTGTTGCAAAGGTTTTCAAAAGGGAAAAATTTCAGAGAATTAAAAGGACAAAGCAAAAATTATAAAAGTCTACTGAACATTATTTGTGATCCATTTAGTTTAGTTCTGAGTGTTAATCTCTACTTTCTTGAGATAGCTTGCCAGGATTGCTTACATTTGTTTTGTATCTGTATAGTTTTTCTCAGTATGGTTTCCTTTGTCTCATTCACTGGTATAGTATGCAGCATTCTTTGTAAATCTGTTATTAAACAAGTTTTACTACTGCTTTACTACTGGTGCTACTGTACAAATACATTAAAATGGAAATTGTATACATCCAACATTACTCTTAAGTGTAGCCAGTTATTTATGTTTTGAAACAAACAATATGTTGGCTTTATAATAACACACTTACTGGTTATCCAACTATAATCTAAATGTTAAAAATATATAGATAGATATGTCAGGAAGGGGTCCCTCACAAAAGATTCATGTTATTTAGGGCTTCTTGCCATAATGAAGTTTGAAAACCCTTGGTATACAGTAATTTCTGCCCTAATTATTAGACATTTTTTAAATAATATTTATAGCAATAGGCCGGGCCATTATAAAACTCTTATAAAACACTATTAAAAGCTATTTAATATTAAACATAATGCAAACTCAGTTTATCCTTAACATGCTTTCATACTTTTGAACTGTTATCTAATTAAACTGACTTTTCAAACGTCCCCCCTTCATCCCGGGAATGTTATTTATTACATTTAGCACTAACTTAATATGTACTTCATGTATTATGTTGTACTTTTTGTGTACATTTTTGGAATATGAATCACTGTCAACATGTTGGTACACTGAATCTTGAACATTTTTTATATATGAAGTTCCCAGTTCTGCTCTGTGTAGGAAGATTTGAGACATCATGTTTCCTAAAGACTGATTAAGCCTAGACTTTGACTAAAATAGACCTACAAAGAGCTCAAAGTGTGAAGGTATGCAGAGAAACAGACTGATCTGTGTTAGAACGTGGAATATTCAGTGTATGGTCGGTTTTACTAAACCAACTTTGTAAGAATCATACAACCCGTCATATAAGAAACTATATTTTGTATCAGACTAACCTCATATATAACTCATTCACAGCACTCGGGGTTATAAAAGTGCGTTGCCAGTGTGTTACAAAATAAATATGCACTTTAATAATCTAATGGAGGTGGCGATGAAATGAACTGTGAGTGATGTTAATGCGGTTTTGTTAACTTAGCTGGTAAGTCATGGGTTTGATTCCTAGGTAACGCATTAACTGATAAAGTCGCTTTGGATAAAAGTGTTATACATAAATCATGTTCCAATCATGTCTTTTTCTTTGTGGTTGAACTGAAGAATTACAGTATACTGTGGTCATTGTCCAGTTATTTCAAGCAGTTTCAATTCAAAGCTCTGCCTCGGGTCACAATGTCGCCTCAC
The DNA here is from genome assembly GCA_026939265.1 of Oreonectes daqikongensis. Taxonomy (NCBI): domain Eukaryota; kingdom Metazoa; phylum Chordata; class Actinopteri; order Cypriniformes; family Nemacheilidae; genus Oreonectes; species Oreonectes daqikongensis. The sequence goes on along the minus strand of JAOTQM010000117.1, from coordinate 6,941,083 downwards.
AATGGCATTTTTATCACTCCAATTTCCTCGAATTTCTTTCCTCAGCTGTGTGTTGTGTCAACTTCACCTGAATGTCCTGCAGTTTTATATCCAAACATAGCTAAGCTCAGAACTTGTGTGCTGTCTGGCAAATCATGTTAGATCATGTTAGATGAACGTATCTGCAGCTGAATTACTTAGTCATTGGAACTTAGATTGTTGACTGTTTTGAGTTCACTCTGAAGTCGTGTGCGGTGTGTGCTGTATGGAAAATCTTTCTATAGGAAATGGCATCTCTTTAATATTTGAGTTGCTTTTCATAGAAAGCGCAGGGGATCTAAAAATAATCTAGGTCTCCTGTCTGTGAAAGTGTTCCCAGTATTGTGTCTTCTCATAAGTGAGCTCTACAATGTCACAAACTGCTCAGATTAGCCAGGGTGTAAATATTTCTATTAAAAGTCAATAATAACAAAAAATGTGTTATGCCATTTATTAATTTGGGTCTGTATATTGCATGTGATTTGCAGCAAGAATTATGATGTCAGCTGTGTTTTGTGTGTGGTTAGGAAGATGCTGTTGAACTGTCCTGCACATAGGAGAGTTTTATAAGGATGTTGTAGTCTCAATATGATCAGATGTTTCATGATGACCCCTGGATAAAATCTCATGTTTTTATATACACTGTCTTCTCTATCTGTCTGGCCTGTGCTTGGAGTAAATATTTCAAGAATTGTTTGTAGTTTTGCCAGCAGAAGTCAGCTTCATTGGTAAGAGATAATATGTCTCCCCTCTCCCGAAATCACAATTAGAAGGACACGGGGTAGAGGTTACCACAGAAACCATCAGATTTGAAGTGATGCAAGAGTGACAGGAAGGAGGTTTTTTTGTTTGTGCTGACATCAAACGTTCACAGTCCACTTTTGGTTACATATCAAACCAAATGGGTTTGTAATGATAAGCTGTGTTTGTTAAAGGACAGCCATATTCGTGTTCCTGTTCCCAGTAAATGTGGGTCCTCAGATGCTTTGAAGCTGAGCCACTGGTGAGCCGTGGCGTCAGAGGAGACATCTACATTGACATGTACAAAAGAAGCATACAGTGAATGAAAAGGACTGCGGCAGCTCTGCTTCAGTGATTCACCTGCATATTACTATAAAAATCAAATAGTCCAGAACAGATGCTCTGCCATCTTCCGCTATTACATTACAGACATCATCAGTCTGTCACACACACATACAGGACTATAAGTTAGTATGTAAAACCGTTTGTCCTTCTTTTAATGTTTTTGTCTGCTATGAAGGCTGTGAGCAATCCCATATCCCATATATGATAGATTACAGGTTTGCATTATTAAAACTGAATGAAGTAAAGTCCTTTGATGATTTCGTTTGATGTTAGATCTTATTTATAGCTCCCTTTTAGGCTATATTTAGACTACTTGTTTGAAGTACTGTACCTAAAAAGATTCACAGTTTGATTAAATCTGTACTTCTGAAAATGAGTCAAAGTCGACTGTTTTGTATGATGTAGTATTTGCTGTATAACTTTACAGTTAAAGGAGTAGTTCACCCAAAAATGAAAATTCTGTCATCATTTACTCACCCTCTTGTCATCTCAAACCTGTATGACTTTCTCCTGCAAAATACAAAAGAAGATATTTTGAAGAATGTTGGTAACCGAACAATGATGGCACCTATTCACTTCTATTGTATGGACACAACACAAATGCAAGTCAATGGGTACCAAATGACAAAATTTTCAGTTTTGGGTGAACTATCCCTTTACTTGTAAATTCAAGTACAACAATAACACGTGTTTTGTGTTATCTCTCTCTATTCTGTCTTTTTCCATACCTTCATCTTACTGCAGCAGATTCAGTTTGCCAACCAAGAGGAAAAACAGGAATTCAGCAAGTTCCCTACAAAGACCGGCCGCCGCTCTCTGTCTCGCTCCATCTCTCAGTCTTCCACAGACAGCTACAGCTCAGGTCCGACCCACATCCACCTTGTTGCAAGCCAAGCAGAGCTAAAATGTTCATATACAAACACACCCAAGTAAAATATCGTTGCTGTCCATCTGAAACCTTTCCAAGAAATGGAAAAAAGACTTTTCCTTTTAAATCATTATCCTGTGTTGACAGTACTTTTTAGTGGTAAGATATTTGCAAATCCCAATGACAAAATTGAGGCACAAGGTTTTAGAAGGACAGCAGCGATATAATAGTTCTGTAGTAAAAATAATTTACAGTAGTAATATTACAGTTATGTGGTGTGAACAGTTTGGAGCTGTAAAATAAATGTAAATGCAAGCGAAACCTATTTGTGTAAATATGAGAAAAGACTCAGCTAAAATGGTTTTTTGCTTGTTCGTGCTACACTGGTGTGTTGTGCAATAATCCCAGACCAGCTTAAATAGAAAACTACAGACTTTTAGTAGCATTGGCCCTAAATCAGACAAATTCACATACTTAAATCTTTCATAATATCAACAAAAGTGAGGGATAAACATTCCTGCATGTTTGTGACCACAGATGGATCCCCTTCAATTTAAACCGTAGAATTTCAAAATATCCATTAAAGCACATTCAATGAAAAGAAGGTTCATTACTTTCAGATAGATTTTCATTATAAATTTCAAACAAAATGTTTACGTTTCTGGTCAGTTTATTTGAGGTTTGCAATTGTAATATGCTGTTGTTGTGTCTTCTTATTACAGCTGCCTCATACACTGACAGTTCAGATGATGAGACGTCTCCCCGTGAGAAGAGCCAGGTCAACTCGAAGGGCAGCAGCGACTTCTGCGTCAAGAACATCAAGCAGGCAGAGTTCGGCCGGCGGGAGATCGAGATCGCAGAGCAAGGTTTGGATTCACCTTTAATGATTTCTTCTTCATGTGAGGTCTTAAACAGCACATCCATAGGCTGTCTCTCAGCTGACTGTCGGATGGGTCCTGCCCATGAAACAGGAAAGTGCTGGCAACGTCCAATCTGATTGTCTAGGATTAGACCTTTAGTCCAATATTGTTTAGTCAAAGGTCTAGCTACCTGAAGCGCTGCGTGGGAACATTTATGCTCCCATGTGATGTCATAGTTTGCTAAAGCATTAAGATGGTTTTTACAGTATACAGATCTTTCAGATCTTTTTCAGGGTAAACACATCGGCCCATTTGGAGATTAACCATTATTTTGTCATGTATTGTATATCTGTCAGTTTTGATATTTGATGTTAACAGTTTAGGCAAAGCACTGTTGACTCGGGGCATGTGTTTAACCTGTTGAAATACATCCAAAAGGGTTGAATAAGTGCTGTCAAAAACCATATCTTTTGACAACGCTTAAATGTGGACTTGAATGTAAACCACCCTCTTTTTTCAACTGCTTTTTCTCTCTTTAAATCTATACCATCAATAACACATCTGCTCATCCACAGATATGTCTGCCCTCATTTCCCTACGCAAGAGAGCCCAGGGGGAGAAACCACTCGCTGGGGCTAAAGTGGTCGGCTGTACTCACATCACCGCACAAACCGCAGTACGTTACACTTGCAATATTATGAGCACATGCTTATCCTGCAACTACAGTGTTTGAATTGAAATTGGTTTCTTTCAGGTCCTGATCGAGACACTAGTGGCTCTGGGTGCTCAGTGTCGCTGGACTGCCTGTAACATTTACTCCACCCAGAATGAAGTGGCAGCAGCTTTGGCAGAGAGCGGTAACCAATCTTCTTCAGTTGTCTAATAATCCGCCGTTTCCAGCAATTTTATTCGCAATGCCGTTCTGAATGATTCCTTATTTATTCTATGAAGGTGTGTCAGTTTTTGCCTGGAAGGGAGAATCAGAAGACGACTTCTGGTGGTGCATCGATCGCTGTGTGAACACGGAGGGCTGGCAGGCAAACATGGTATATGGAGATCTGTGCTGCTCTAATGAGATTAAAAGAACTAAATCAGTGTTTTGAGTTCAAAATAGTCACCATGACTTTGTTTTTCATAGATCTTGGATGATGGGGGCGATCTGACCCACTGGGTGTATAAGAAGTACCCCAGTGTGTTTAAGAAAGTGCGGGGGATTGTGGAGGAAAGTGTTACAGGTGTACACAGGTAACTGTGGACATACACACATATCTTAAGGCCAATAATTTAAAAAGGAATCAAATGGGTTGAAAATAATTATGATAACAATTTTGTATTACATGTTTTAAGAGGACAATTCTTCAAACTCTACAAATATGGAATCTCTCTCTTTTGATTTTCTGTTAGGCTGTATCAACTCTCCAAAGCCGGCAAGCTCTGTGTCCCTGCTATGAATGTCAACGATTCTGTGACCAAGCAGAAGTTTGATAATCTGTACTGCTGTAGAGAGTCCATCCTGGATGGGTAAGAGCCTGAGATTTGATTCTCTGACTAGCTTAGCATGTCTTCCTCTGACCCTTTATCATGTGTGACTAATGCTCATCTAAGGAAGAGTAAAATCATCACCGGCTTCCTCTTGTTTCTCTTTTAGTCTGAAGAGAACAACAGATGTGATGTTTGGTGGGAAGCAGGTGGTGGTTTGTGGTTATGGAGAGGTCAGTCAGCATCTGCTCTTTTTTTAAATGATTCAAAGTAGAATCTAAGTATCATGTAATACATTTAAATTAATAGCTCACAAAAATTCAAATTTTGTCACCTACCTACCCTCATTGTTGCATCATTTCTTTAACCGAATTTAGGCGATTGTCCAGGCTTTTTTCCATAAAATTGGGGCTGTCAAGGTCCAATGACAAAGGACAAGGATGCTTAAAATGTAGTGCACAGCATTTCTTCACTACATTTATAGTATTATATTTAAATCAGTCGATTTGTTTTATTAAGTTTGGTGTTACTTTTAAGTTTTTATTTGGAGCTTGACAGACCCAGTTCCTATTTACCGTCTTTGTATGGAAAAAGAGCAGTATGCACATGAATAATTTTAGTGTTTCCACAGAGAAGTAAAAAGTATGACAGCAACATGACAGTATTTTCTTTTTCACAGCGAACTGTCCCTTTAAGCAGAGATTTGAGTATTTTTGCATATGTAATCGTACTCTTGTATTGATTCTGGTGTAGGTGGGAAAGGGTTGTTGTTCTGCGCTGAAAGCGCTTGGAGCCATTGTGTGTGTGACAGAGATCGATCCTATTTGTGCTCTTCAGGCTTGGTAAGACAGTTACACTCGGAAACAATGAGATTAAATGAATCAAATGTCTCAGGAGCCTTAAGCAATTGATTGTACTTGATACAAAAATGCAAATGTTTACCTTCATATTTATAAAAACCTCTTAATCAAAAGATCTCATTCACAGTGTGCATTTGTAGCAAACAGCCTCTGTAAACTAGACTCTTTAGAGACATTAGAGCTCCACATATTAACCTAACATATGTCTACAGGAAGTCTGCAAACAGGCTAAAGTGCACATTTATCAAGATGATATACACATTTTCTCTCGCTGCAAGCTGAATTTGATCTTTTCTTATCTCCTGAATAGCATGGACGGCTTTAAAGTGGTGAAGCTAAATGAGGTGGTGCGCCAAATGGACATGGTTATCACCTGCACAGGTAAATCTGGTTAAGGCTGGCTCACTTGCAACTCTTATCAGCACAAATGCATCCTGGTAGATGCCCTTGCATACAGAAACTGACACCTGCTTCTGAGCTCGGGGGTTACTGTGAAGTGGGCAGGGAGAACCAATATTTGCTTAGTCTGTGATAAAAAATGTGTGTAACATAATGGAGAGTTGATGGGGTTGTTAGAAAGAGTTGTGTGAGTCTTCATACTGCTAGCAAAGGCACATCTGTTTCAATATGGTCCTCAAGTCTTTTTCCAAAATAAAACAGAAGCTAAAGGGATAGTTCATCCAAAAATATAAATGACGTTTCATGTATTCACCCCCATTTTGTTTAAAACCTGTATATGATTCTTTCTTCTGTGGAACACAATAGAAGATATTTTAAGTGTTTTTGTCCACACAATGGAAGTCAATGGCTGCCAGTCTTGTTTGGTTACCAACGTTCTTCAAAATACCTTCTTTTGTGTTCTGCAGAAGAAAGTCATACAGGTTTGAAATGACAGGAGGGTGAATAAATGATCAAAGAATTTTCATTTTGGGGTGAACTATGCATTTAAACACTTATTCACATGCTATAATGCTCCTCTCAACATTTAAAAAAAGTGTTTTTCTACGCATGAATGATATATAATATGGTGAATCAACTCCTGTTTCTACAGGGAACAAAAATGTTGTCACCAGGGAACTCTTGGATCGAATGAAAAATGGATGTATTGTCTGTAACATGGGCCATTCCAACACTGAGATTGATGTGGTGAGTTATTTAAAAGAGACATTTTGACTTTAGTTTTTGTAAATATTTTTGGTTTTTAAGGTAGTTAGCTTTCTTACGTCTAATTTGATCTTAGGCCACGTTTATACGCTAGTCAAAACCGGAAACGTTTCGCATACAAACGATTGCATTATCAAAACGATCTGCATTTACACAGATCGGGAAAAACGCTGTATTATGCATGCACATAAGCATACCCTGTTTTAGGTCAAATCGCTTTTAATACACTGTGTGTGTGTTTATAGTTTGTGTGTATAAATACTATATCTCCATTGGTCGTACTTGTGCAGTAAATCTACCTTTTGCTGGAGAAATTATAATAAGTATGTCACGTGGCATATATATTTATATATATATATATATATATATAAAACATATTATATATAATATGCAGCATGCAGGCCGCCATTGTTTTTTTGGGAATACACGCGCATGCTTACAGACTGAACGTGTAATACGAATACACATGACATCATAGTTTTTGGAAAACGCCGCCTCGGAGTTTACGCGGAGACATTTTCAGAAACTTGCACTTTGTTTTCAGTCCCCAAAAAGCTGTAAGAATGTTTGGGACTGACAGCACCAGTCGCTATTGACACACAGATGCAATGAAAGTGAATAGTGACTGGGACTGTCCCTCACATTCTGTGTTTTGTGTCCATGGAAGAACAAAAAGTAACAGGTTTGAAACAGAAAAAAGTGGTCAATCTGAAAATAATGAAACTTTTTCATTTTTGGGTGAACTGTCCCTTTAATTTAATTTTATCAGTGAATGTTGGTAGTCTAGTCAACAGCTGTAGATGTTCTAGAAAAGGGAACACATGAGCAGCAGGGTCACTTAATCAACTTGAAAGCCTCTTAGCCGCATGTTTCTGACAACAGAGTAAAGTGTGCTTAATGTGTACCTAATAAATGCTCTTTGTGTGCGTGTGCGTGTGCGTGCGTGCATGTTTAGACTCACACAGCTTTTATCATACTTGTAAAAAAAAAAATAAGTTTCTGTGTGTGAGTGTTAGTTAGTATTTGTGTGTGGACAGGTGTGTATTTAGCCAACAGGCTGTTCTTTCTCTGTTCTAGGCGAGTCTGCGGACTCCAGAGCTCACCTGGGAGAGGGTGCGCTCGCAGGTCGACCACGTCATCTGGCCCGATGGGAAACGAGTCATTTTACTGGCAGAGGTCGTTTCACTTCTTTTTATAATTGAGTCCTAGTTTTCTGCTAATGTAATGTGCTTTTCCGTCTCACCGTGATTAATCTCCGACCTTTTTGTGCTCTCCCAATGCATCTGGCTGAATCTTTGTTGTCTGGGTGTTATTTTTCAGGGCCGGCTATTGAATCTGAGCTGTTCAACGGTACCCTCATTTGTGCTGTCGATCACGGCCACAACTCAGGTAATACAATCCTGGGTGATGCTGAAAAGCTGGATTGTGACGGCTGATTTAACATCTATAATCACAGGATGTTTTGTTCTTTTTAATGTTAGGCTTTAGCCCTGATAGAACTGTATAATGCACCAGAAGGACGCTACAAACAAGATGTGTACCTGCTGCCTAAGAAGATGGGTAAGCATTACCTGAAGCAATAAGCATTGGTCAAATAAAGTAGTGATGTAATTGTGATTTACCTTGAGTGTGTGTGTTTCAGATGAATACGTGGCCAGCTTGCATCTGCCCAACTTTGATGCTCACCTCACAGAACTGTCAGACGAGCAGGCCAAATATATGGGCCTCAACAAGAATGGACCATTCAAACCAAATTACTACAGGTAAGAGAGGGGCTCTGGAAGGATCTTGTATTATTTATTTAAATACTTAAAGGGACACTTCACCCAAAAATGAAAATTCTGTCATCAATTACACACCCTTAAGTTGTTCCAAACCTGTATACATTTCTTTGTTCTGCTAAACACAAACAGATTTTATCACCCCATTTACTACCAAAGTAGGAAAAACAAATATTATGAGAGTCAATGGGGGATTAGATCTGATCTCGGTTTTCTTCCAAATATCCTCCTTTGTGTTTAGCAGAACAAAGAAATGTATACAGATTTGGAACAACTTGAGGGTCAGTAAATGATGACAGAAGTTTCGTTTTTGGGTGGAGTGTCCCTTTAAGAAAATCTTTAGTCCCGTAGTGCCCTCTGCTGGTTGTCAATGATATTCTATAACATACAAGTTCAGTATAAATCTTAAGTAGTTTTTTAAAATATTCTAAAAGTGAATCATGTGTGAATATTCAACATCAGAATAAACATATATGCCAAAAAATATTTTTTCTTTTTTCAGATATTAGTGTGACTGGATCAATTTAGCCTTCATCCCAGATGGACCTGCATTGACCAGTGAATCGAGAGATTTATTTTCTATTAATATTCAACATTTCGTAAAGTGAAACTTGATTTTATTGAATGTTACTCTTATTTAATAGTGTTACTAACATCCAGTGACAAAATATGTCACTATTAGGCTTATGTGCGTTGTTAGAATTCATGTATTCATATTTGTTGTAAATCATCTTTTAACCTAAATATGAAAGGACCACTGTCTATGGCTCTAAAGATGTGCCAAATATTGGTTATACAGTTACTGATCTTATAGGATAAATAATAATAATTATTATGTTACGTTTTTACGTGCTTATTCCGTTCACCCACTATACTCAGTCATTCATGAGTGAATGAAAAGTTGTCTTTGTGGCTTTTTAATATAAAGAATTCTAATCTTAGCGTAATATATATTTTGCATAGGATAATGTACTGTAATAGCTTTTGGAATGAATGTACAGGGTGGTACTGCTGAACGCTAGTCAAAGCTTGTGTTTTCAGACATGATACACACCAGCGTGTGTAGAAACTTCTGCTAAATATACCTCGATTGGGGGATTTTATTAAATGTCACCAACAGGGATTGTTCTCCCGTTCTCTCGCACACAGTCATCTCTGTGGCCTTCAACAGATCCCTGTAGGCCAGTTTTAGATGAGAATAAATGCTGTTTATCATTAGATATGAAGATGCTCCACACACATAGCTACATTTGAAAGGACATGTCTTCAGTTTCACTTTTAAAGGACTATAAATGTCTTAAGCAAATATCACTGTGAATGTTGTCATTTGTGATTGACATTGCATCATTTGTCAAATGTATTTCCTCAGTGTCATCCCCTTTTCAAGCCTGCATTTTGAACAATATTATTCGATTAAACAATATTACAAACGTTTGTATCATTGTTCAGTTAATTTGATGTAACACTGACAATTTATTCAAAACACAATAGGAAACCACAGAGTAATGTTACATTTTATGTTAAAACTGTGTTGGACTTCTTTTGTCTCACTGAAGACATTTGTACACTAAAATAATTCTTTTTTAAAGATTAGAAGTTCAAATACAAATCAAAATCTGACCAGGAAATCTTAAAATAACCACTCCTGTAGTCATTGGGGCTCTTGATTCATCTCATCTCATCCATAGTCCTGGTCAAAATGAGAGAAATTGCAGAGGCCTACCTGGGTCTGAGGGTTAATAACGCTGTCATCACAGTCCCAGCGTATTTCAACGGTTTGCTGGGGTGATCGCAGTTTTCAACGTGCCGAGAATGATCAATGAGCCCACAGCGGCCGCCATCGCTTACAGCTTGGACAAAGGCAGTAGAGGAGACAGAAACGTCTTGATCTTTGACCTGGGTGGAGGCACCTTCGACGTATCCATCTTGCCGATCGAGGATGGAATCTTTGAAGTAAAGGCCACGGCAGGGGACACCCACCTGGGAGGGGAGGACTTTGACGACCGGATGGTAAACCGCTTTGTTGAGGAGTTTAAGAGAAAGCACAAGAAGGACATCACTCAGAATAAGAGAGCGGTGAGGAGGCTTCGCACGGCCTCTCATCTAGCACTCGAGCCAGCATCGAGATCGATTCCCTGTTTGAAGGCATCGATTTCTATACTTCCATCACCCGGGTTCACTTTGAAGAGCTTAACTCTGAGCTCTTTTTCAACGTCAGCAAGAGCATCAACCCAGACGAGGTGGTGGCATACGGGGCAGCAGTTCAAGCTGCCATCCTAATGGGCGACACCTCTGAGAACGTTCAAGACTTGTTGCTTCTCGATGTGCCTCCTTTGTCTCTAGGTATTGAGACAGCTGGAGGAGTCATGACTGCTCTCTTTAAACGCAACACCACCATCCCCACCAAGCAGACACAGATATTCTCCACCTATTCTGATAACCAGCCAGGTGTCCTGATTCAGGTGTTTGAGGGTGAGAGCCACGACCAAAGATAACAATTTGCTTGCCAAGTTTGAGCTCACAAGCACCACGAGGAGTGCTCCAGATCGAGGTGACCATTGACATTGATGCCAGTGGCATACTCAATGTATCCGCTGTGGACAAGAGCACCGAAAAAAAGAACAAAATCACCAACGACAAGGGTAGACTTAGCAAAGAGGAGACTGAACGGATGGTGCAGGACGCAGAAATATACAAAGCTGATGATGATGAAGATTGCGGCAAAGAATAACCTGGAGTCTTACGCCTTTAACGTGAAGAACAGCGTCGAGGATGAAAAGCTGAAAGGAAAGGTCAGTGAAGATGAGAAGAAGAAGGTTATTGAGAAGTGTAAGGAGGTTATCGCTTGGTTGGAGAACAATCAGCTGGCAGAAAAGAAAGAGTATGAGCACCGTCAGAAGAACTGGAAAGTGTGTGTAATCCAATCATCGCTCGGCTGTATCAAAGAGAAGCCCAGTCTGGATCACAGGGTCCTACTATTGAGGAAGTGGATTAAAGAGAGGGACAATTCTGTCTTGTTTTGATCTCATCTGCCTTATTTTCTGTTTAAAGATATGGTTCCCCTACTTTATGACACTATTTTTATGTGCAATATACACTTTGTCAAATGTGCCTGAAAATATGCTTTATTATATTTCATTATGTATTTTTGTGATATTAGAACAAATGATCAGTATATACAACAAAACGAGTCATTTTTGTCTTCAAAATAGAGTAAAAATGCATTTGAATTAATGAAACTTTTGAAAATGCTTTACCTTCATCTGTACACTAGATGTCGCTGTACCACGTTGGACCTCGACCACAACTCGGCGTACTTGTTGGGCTCAATTTCCCTTAAATACTTAAATGTAAAATAATAATTATAATAGTAATAATAATCTGCGTGGTTGATATTGAAATGACTTATTTACATACAGTAAGTAAGTAACTTGCTGCCCATGGATTCATGCTAGATCGATTCTCTTAAAAATGTGGATGTCGGGTGCAACTGAGACTTAAGTTTTCCCCCCTGCTTTCCTAAAATTGAGCTCACATGCACGTGTTATACAGCGCTGTACGGGTTACTGCAACGCTGAAGCATCGTCACCCTCTTCATCCTCCCTTGGGTTGTGTCGCCTGTAACTGTGGCGAGGGACACGGATAGGCTACTTCACAAGATGCAACAGATCTTTCCCAACAAACTGATCGAGACGATTTAAAACTACATCTCAGTGTTAACATTGGCATTATATTACGATTAACATCGCAAAAGGTATCTTGGCAATGTCTGTATTACAAATAAAACTTCTTTGTGATTAAGGATAATGTGCGCGCGCAGGTGACAGATCGGTGGGATTTAACGTTAGGCTACTGCTTCAAGGAAAAGGTGACGAAATTTGGCTTCTTTTTTCGAATTGTTTTATTCGAGCTGTCAAATTGCGGAGCAGTTGCACGTTGAAATGCGCTGAATTGTAGGCTGCTGCATGGTACTTGACCATATGGACTTTTTCGTTTATGGACTGATTTGTTTACTTATTTGTGTTTATATAATGGCGAAAATCTCGTGATTTGATCGCCTCAGAGGAAAAACGCAAGTTCCCACCCACAGGCTGAGCATCAGAGAGTTTCTCTCATAACAGGTGGTTCCTTACGTCTCCAAGGCTGAAGGATCATGTTGACGGCAGAAACTCTCTTCAGTTGTTTGACTTCTTTAACAAATGACAGCTGTAATAGTGAAAGCGAAGGTTTAGTAAGCCAAGAGAGTTACTAAAACAAAGCCTCTCCATCCAAATCTATGATCAGCTCGGTGTGTGTTTCGTCGTACCGCGGGCGCAAGTCGGGCAATAAACCTCCTTCCAAATCATGTCTGAAGGAAGAGATGGCCAGAGGCGAAGACTCGGAAAAGATCATCATCAACGTCGGTGGCACGCGTCACGAAACCTACAAGAGCACCCTTAGGACCCTACCGGGCACGCGCCTCGCATGGCTCGCCGACACGGACCACCCGGACGCGGACACGGGGCAGACGTGCACCAACGAGTTCTTTTTCGACCGACATCCTGGTATATTTGCCTATGTGCTCAACTATTACAGGACTGGCAAGCTCCACTGCCCGGCTGATGTCTGCGGCCCTCTTTTCGAGGAGGAGTTGGCATTTTGGGGCATCGATGAGACGGACGTGGAGCCCTGTTGCTGGATGACCTATCGCCAGCACAGGGACGCAGAAGAGGCGCTGGATATCTTCGAACCGCCTGATCCGGAGGATGCCGAGGATGACCAGGACGTGCCCAGGCGCTTTGGCATTGAGGACAACCCTGACCGCTCCAGGGGATGCTGTGAAGTTTGGCAACCAAAAGTATGGGCGCTCTTCGAAGATCCATATTCTTCTCGTGCCGCTCGGGTAAGACACCCAACATTACCACATGCTTATTAACTATTAAAAAAATGATGGCTGTCAGGGTAACACATTTGCGTATTGCTTTTACGCACATGATATAACAGGTGATAGGCCTACATGCCAACAGGTCATGATGAATTATGGTAAATAAAAAACAATAGCAGTATTAGTAAAGTAGCCTAATTTTTGAGGTCCCTAAAAGTCCTTGGGTTTTATGCTAAATGTATTTCATGTTGCAACGGTTCTTATTCCGGTAACCAATGGAAACACAATTATCACCAGCTGTTTATTGAAGTGCACCTGTCTCGCGCCGTGGCAAACATGCGCTCGCGCAGATTCCACCTGCTCCAGTGTTAATGTGTCACACTCTTATGTCAGACGTGTGAAATCATCCCTATAGCTATTATAGATGAACGTCACTCTCAGAAGTTGATGCCCCAGAGAAAGAATTGTTCAAATTTATAGATGTCAGCTTATCAGAAATGTTCAAAGTATATATCAAAGATTTTTATGTGTATATGTCTACTTCCTAACTTTATAATTAGTAGATTAAGTAGAGAAGAGGATATATGTATACTTTTATGTATTGTTATTTCTTTGTTTATTTTTAATTCCCCAGGACAGATTTTGTTATCACACTTTTATTTGCTGTCAGTTTGCATTTTATAGCTGTTGCTTTCTTGCCAGCAAGTGTATCGAGGCATATTTCAAGGTTGGATGCATTTTTATGAAATTACATCACAATAACTTGACACAGAGAACACTTGGCAGAGCATACAGTCTTTGCTTTAATATGCTGTTTAAACTGGTAATGTGAAAGCTTGTAGACTTAAAACCTGTTACAGGTGACAGAGACATTGGCTATTGAACACTGGACCATATGGCTCCTTTATTTTGATGGAGAAATGTTTACCTCCCTTAAAGAACTTTAATTCTTTGGTGGCTTGTTTGCCTTTTTCTCTTTCCACTTGCTTTCCATCTTCTCTATTCCTCAGGCAACTAAACAAACATGAAGTTTTTTATATGGAATGTGTTTGTCACAGCTGAGCTGCTTTAGTTGGTATTTAACCATTTCTATATCTTTTAGCTGTGTGTCTTTCCATAATTTATTTAAAGGGAAAATGAAAATTCTGTCATCATTTACATCTATTGTATAGACACAAAACCAATGCAAGTGAATAGGTTGTCCAGAAACCAGCATACTTCAAAATATATTCTTTTGTGTCATGCAGAAGAAAGAAAGAATGTCAGTAAATAATGACTAATGAATAATTTGGGGTGAACTATCCCTTTTAAACGGTATCAAGCAAACAAGTGAGAAGGCAGAGAAAGCAGGTACAAGACGCCATTAAATATCTCCTAAATGACAAGAAGCGAATGGTTTGGTTTCTGGTGAGAGTCTTCGGCTCTCATTTTTCTGTGCCTTTTAACTCCTGAGAGCATTATGGCCCACAGGGCTCGTGTTACCTTACTGACGGCTGTTGGGCCAGCTAATGTAGTTAGAAAGCAGAAGGATCCATGTACTGCATGAGAGCTTTTATTAATCACGGGATGCAAATAGTTGAGGAAAAACAGAGAGAGAGAGACTGAAAAGGGTCTGGTTTTCATAATCAAGGCATGCACGAAAATACGCATTTTTGCTGTATGCAAGTCATTAATCTGACTGTTGTTGCAGATGTTTTTAGCTTTGTTTTTAGTTTCCACACAATTAGTTAAATGGAATTGCGGTCTTTTTTATGGTGCTTGATTCTGCCAGACATAACACCACGCTTGGCACATAACTGTCTGTCATTGTTTACTCATTCTCACGTTGTTCCAGACCAGTATGCTTTTATTTTTCTATGGAATACAAAGTGGAGATTTTTGAAGAATCATAACACAGAATTTGTTTGCAAAAAGGTGACCCCTATGCTCTTGAAAGACTACCAAAAAGCACATTAACAGTAATCCTGTGAATTACAATCTTATTTCTATCTGGGTTTTGCGGAACAACACATTGTTGTGTTAGGCACAACAGTAAGGCTGGGAGAAATGTTCTCCATCTCTGTTGAATATGGCAATATTGCCAACCCATATCTGACAAATAGGTCACTTCACCTTCAGTTTTAATATTCATCACCAATGTTGCTTTATTTCTTCTTTATCTGAATTTAATAAGCTACTAAGGCAAGATTGACAGCTCTTATTTGCTTAAACCATTCCCTTATTTCTGAGAACTCTCATGTTACATGTTGCACAGTTTTGTTGCACGTGTGTTATCTGTTGGTTTGTTGGCGTGTGCGCGACGGATAAGCTCTACCTCATCATTATGGCATTACGTTCTCTCACCGTCATGGTAATTAATCACTCACCGGGTAATTGAGCGAGGGCAGACACTGTCTGCATGTGTACTGTGTTTGGCATTCTGGAGGGACTGTTTGAATGGTTGCATGATATTAAAAAGCCCTTAGAAATGCTCTTATGAACTTGCTCAAGACATTATAGATTAAACTCTTAGGAGATACAGTAGCATGGATCCCTAAAATGAACAATAGTTCGATGTCTAATGACTTTTGTAATATAGTTTGGTTAGCTTGGTTAGGTTAGGTCATAGGTTTGAATCCCATCGTTCTGATAAAACGCTTTGGATAAAAGCATCCGCCATACGTCTAAATGTAAATGACCAAAGTGTATAAAGAGTCTGTTTAAGTCATGGATGTATTTCCTGGCTGTGGCATGTGTGGACAGCTTCTGTGCATTTTAAAACTCTTTAAATCACACTCTCGGAAGGATAATGGTCTCCACCCATTAACAAAGATGTAAGTGCAAGAGCTAATGGAAGAGTCTGTGTACCACAAGTCCGTTTCTGGTCCCTTACAACAACATCAGAGATTATCAGTTATCTTTGTGTAAATGTTAAAGTGAGGCATTTTCATTCCTCATCATTTCTTTATTTTCCAGGTAAAATTAACATGGTTAAAATGTAGATTGTGAAAGTAGGTTCTGAATACTTTCACAAGAGAAATGACTGCAATATTGACTAAAATTGAGTTTTTTGTTGCCTTTTGGTCCCTTTTGCACACTACAGGAGTGAAAAGTGTTTTCTCTATTTTACTGTATGTAGTGGCTCTCGAAACTGCAGCTTTTGCCCACTTCTCATAGGTTCTCTGTGGGTGAGTTACATGGCCTAAAATGATTCATTATTGACAATTGTATTATGAAGTCCAGTAAGATAAATCAAGGTCAAATTTTAGTGTGAAAATAATTACACCTTTTTGAATGATCAATAATTACACCATTATAATTTCACAATTCTTGAATTATTGTGATAGATAACCTTCTGCAACTTTTAAAATGTGTTTTCATCAGTCTAACAACTTTTAACATACAGGATAACATATGAGCAGTTATCCCTACAACTAGACAATAAAGGTGCTGTGTGTAATATTTAGGATCTATTAACAGAAATGCAATGTTATATACCTAACTATGTGTTTGTAGGTGTATAACGATCTTACACAATAAACCGTTATGTTTTTATTACCTTAGAATTGGCTATTTCTATCTACATACACCACGTGTCCCCTTTCTACAGTATCTCTAAACAGACAAACTGCTCTGCTTTCATAAATATGTTATCTCTTTCGTCAAAGAAGCGAAAACATAACGAAATCTTTGTCCCGTGTCAGCCACCGTAGGGCTTCGAAAGTGAATGTTTGAGAGAGACGTTGGTTGCAATTCGCAACCTCAGCACTATATGCTGCTAATATGTCCACATTGCTCCTTTAAGGAAAATGTGCTAGATTTGGTTCATGCATTTGCAATAAAAACTGTCCTTAGTGTTGTTCTTGCTCTTAGAAATGAGCATTCACAAACAGACACTAAAATCTAAACCAATTCAGTGGAAACCTTTAAAAGTAGAAATACTGTTCATTAATGGAACAGGCAGTCTATTGAACCTTCTCTCTTGAGAAATGCTTGGCACAACAGATCATAGGCGTCTGGCTAAGAACTCGGAGCTATTTCACAGACAAAATTATGCTGACTTCATTTAGCTGTCCCTTGTTTACGGTATTTCTTTTCTTTCCTTACAGCCTGCTTTATCAGCTTAGCATAGTATTAGCAAAATAGTAAAATGTTTAGTCAAAGCTGTAATAATTTCATGGTTCACCTGGCACATTGTGAATTGTAATGCCTATGTATAGTTTATCTAAAGCAAGCAAGGATTTGGGGGTTAGTTCACCCAAAAATACTTTCCTTTGATTTTCTTCAGTGGAGGAGAAAGTCTCACAGAAGGAATTTACTGAAGGTTTAATAATGTTTTTATTTAACTGTTTTTAGATATATGAATTTGTTAGTCAGTCAAATTAAAAGAGTAAACTTGAGGCTACGTTATACCGTAGGCTAACTGATCTCTGTGTAATTTGAACTATAGCATTAGCACTCCTGTAAGAATTGAAGATTTTATTCTGCATTTCGAATGTGTATTATTGTTTTTAGATTATTTTGTTTTAGAATGACTGTTAGAAAAGGCTTGTTTTGTTTTCCATGGAAACTTCATTTTGAAACAATAAGGTTCATACGGATGGAGTGAAATGTAACAGCTGCGCTATGTGTGGGTAAATGTCTATGACATGCAGCTAATTGTGAAGTGAGCTGGAGGCTGCTGTAGTGAACAGCTGGTTTGATAAACAGCCTAAGGCCACGGATATCACAGATACTAGCACTTCTTAAGGACTAGGTTATGGGCTTGGTCATTTTCTTATTTCTCCTTATTTTTTAAGATTGACGTTTTAGAACCAACAAAAGATGTGAGTGATTGTTTAGTTTAAATATTTATGGACACATGGACATATCATGGCTATAATGGTTACTCAACTGTTTTTTGCTGACGTAACTTGCTAAACATCTTAGCAGTTGACAACCCCACCCCACTGTATATTAAATAATTGATTAACAATAAACTAGACACATCAACATAAAGTCATCCAACAGCAATGTGGAAGACTGACAGCATGACAAATCTCTGATAGGTTATCACTTAAAAAATATTTTTTCTGTTCTGAAATACAAATGTTACTGTTGTATTGCTTTAAAGTGAATATGAACTTGTTTTCTTTGCAGTATCTAAGGTCTGAAAATACAAATTAAATATTGCTACTTATTTGCAGATTTAAGCTGGTCAAAATAACAAAAAAGATGCATCAATACATCAAAGAAATCACGTGTCTTCACATTCTCTCAGTTTTTCTCATTGCTGTTGGATGACTTTGTCACTCATGAGGTTTGTTTATGTTAAAATCCAAGAGACACTGGACTGGACTGGAATGGCCACAATGCATGCAGAAATTATGATAAAAAAAGCAAAACTAGAGTGGTCTCCAGGAATTAAGTCGAGATTATTTTTACTTAATAGAGCGCTACTGGTAACATTACCATAAACTCTGTAGTGTTGAATACAAACTGTTTAAGTGGAGTTGTAAAAATTGCTGAACAGATGGGTTGTTACGAACATTTCTCCATCAGACCCTTCTTCTCAGGAACATTATATCACTTATCAGAACACAGATAATCAAAATCTTTTTGCAACAGACAAAGGCTGTTGCAGTTTGGCAGGATTTAGTGTGTGTTCATTCATTCATTCATTCATTTCTATTCATTCTCTATTCACAATATGTATTCATAATTTGTAGTGACTAGAGGTGTCAACTGTCCCTTTACAATCAAATCAGTGGATTGTTTAGATGTTTAAGTGTTTCTATCACAGTAGTCTTGGTTTACAGTTTACTACTGCTGTGAGGATGGGTGTAAACATAAATAAAATTGATTCCATCGCTCTGGGAGCTCTGTCCTGTCGCCTGTGCTTGTACTGTATATCTCTCAGCATGACACCATGTCTCCCACAGTCCAGAGCTGGCGTGACATGGTCGTCATGGCAACCCCCTCTCGCCTCCTCTGCCTGCTTTCTGTCCTTATTCTTACATTCATCTGTGCTGACCCTTATCCTTCTCTTTCACTTTATTACTTAAAGGGAGAGTTCACCCAAAAATGAAAATTTGTCATGAATGGCTCACTCTCGAGTTGTTCCAAACCTGTATACATTTTTTTGTTTGGTTTAACACAGAGATATTTTGACGAATGCTTGTAACCAAACAGTTCTTGGACCCTATTGACTACCATAGTAGGAAAAATGAAATATTTGCTATATTACAGTCTTAATTTTGTGTTCAACAGATAGTCAATGGGGTCCAAGAACTGTTTGGCTATAAGCATTCTTCCAAATATCTTTCATCAGAACAAGATTTGTGAGTAAATGCTGACAGAATTTTTATTTTTGGGTGAACTATCCCTTTAATTTTAAAACGTCTTTATTTTAGAATGTCACATACACTCTTAAAAAAAGGTGCTTCAAAAGGTTCTTTGATGCCATAGAAGAACCTTTTGGTTTCATAAAGAACCTTAAACATCTGAAGAACCATTCTGTTTCACATA
This sequence comes from Oreonectes daqikongensis, assembly GCA_026939265.1. Classification (NCBI taxonomy): domain Eukaryota; kingdom Metazoa; phylum Chordata; class Actinopteri; order Cypriniformes; family Nemacheilidae; genus Oreonectes; species Oreonectes daqikongensis. The sequence continues at coordinate 6,921,617 of JAOTQM010000117.1, read as the reverse complement.
AGGTTCTTTGTGGTGAAAAAAGGTTTTTCAGATTATAAAAAAGTAAGAAAGAGATGGTTCTTTAAAGAACCTTTCACTGAATCGTTCTTTGTGGAACTGAAAATGGTTCTTCTATGGCATCGCTGTGAATAACCTTTTAAGCACCCTTATTTTTAAGAGTGTACAGAAAACTTAGTCACCCCTAAGTTACCTTACAGGAAATTTTCTACCCCTGTGTTTCAGTCTCTGCCTGTAAATTCAGTAATCTGTTCTGCTGTTGCATTGAGATAAAAGCTCACCTGCTGGTTTCCACTGAAGTTCACATCCGCTATGATTGTTAGAGATAATGGAAAGATGTTTACACACAGCAGGATTTAAATACACTTGTTACAACTTTGATGCATTTCATTTGGAAAACTCTATGGGTGTGCATTTATTTGAGCTAATTAAAATTATCATAAAAATGATTATTATTGGTGTAGTAGAATTACTTTTTTGTGTAGCAGGTCTATTCAAAAGGTAGCTTAAATTGACAATATTGAGTATAAGATTGACACTCAATATTGAAATGCTGAACATAATCTAAATTACATATACATTTCTTATGGTAAAAACTGTAGATTCAATATCTTTATTTTCATATGTATAAATATACAGTAAAGGACAAATATAAATATAAGCAATTCACAGAAGCAAAAGGTCAGTTTACAATATAAGAGAACCCATATGCAATTAAAGCATTTTTGTAATACAAAATGTAATATGATGTAGTGCAAGTAAACAATAAAGTGACAGTATTGTTAAAATATTACAGTTTTTTAAAGAGTTTTATAATAGAAATGTTCATTTACTTGATATAGTTCAAGTAAACAAAGTATATATTTGTGCACATCTTTTTTTTCTGTAGGATTGTGACCTACACCTGCCATACACTGTAAGTAACATAGTAAATGTGCCTTTCATCTGTCAATCATTCTGTTTTAAATCACTGTCAGGTCAAGTCAAGAAACATAAAGTATACAATGAAAATAGTTTCAGGTATAGGATGGACTACTTGTCAATGTTATTAAATCCAGCAACCAATATTTCTATTATTCAACAAAGCTTTGCTGTGTAGTGAACAAATATGTAAAGAGGCACAGCTTATTTTCAGCCAAAGTGAAAGGAAAAATAAATGACTATAATGTATTTGTTATTTTGGTACAGAGCAGGTGTATGTGTGTGTAGCTTGAAATCTGGCTAGAGAAAGGAGGCCTTTTACAAATTGGGTACAAAAGGCTGTCTGGTTCGTGCCTGTTCTATTTAGATGTTAAGCTAATTGAACTGATGATATATTAATACACCTACTGAATATTTGTTTTGAGTGTTGCTTTAAACAGTTCATGATTTTAAAAGCTAATTGCCTATTTGTGGGACAAATGATTAAAGCACTTGGTTCATTTAACTGCAATTGATGTGTTGCATATTTTATGTGCACTTGTATACTAAATGTACTGATGTTACAGTTGTAGATATTGCTCGAAGTTTAAAGTATGAAGTGAAACTTTTTTAATAAGCGCATGTTAAAGAACTGTTATATGTAAGGGGCCAAACATTTTTTTTTATGCCAAGTATAAGGGATAGTTCACACAAGAAGGA